>JAODOY010064575.1:0-16924 GCA_025399855.1 Forbesichthys papilliferus
TAATACTGTAGTCGAAAATGAACATTGCCTTGAACTTATTTTATTGCCTATCTATTACATTCTATCTTCTGCACCTCTTTCCCTTCATATACGTCTCTTTTCTCTGTGTGTCCGTCAATCTAGATCATGGTCCACTCCTAATAGCACAGTGTATGAATGTCAAAGGAGCTATTCAGCTTGTCAAGGTGTTGACCATTGGGTGACACATTGAGCTGTGTTGTAGTGATTGTGTGTGTGTGTGTGTGTGTGTGTGGGTGAGAGAGAGAGAGAGAGAGAGAGAGAGAGAGAGAGAGAGAGAGAGAGAGAGAGAGAGAGAATGCGGGTAAACCATAAAATGTGTGGGGCATCTACACTTCACTGCTACAATGAGCCGTCACAAGAGCCACTAACATTCTGCTGTAGCCTACATTGACGTATGCTGGAAAATGCATACGTAAAATGCCATTGATTTAGCACTACAATTTATTAATGTTAATGTAAACCTCTGGAGATAAAATTCAAATGCATTCATGGCATTATATTTCAATAATCAACCTAATTTGCTTTTGTTTCCTACAGTAACAAAAAATGTGCAATACAGACACCTGAAGCTTTTATAATATGATGTAAAATATGGTACTATTAAGACCAAACCTATTCATATTTCCCTATTTCAACACCAACAGCATCAGCATCAAATGCCACATATCGTGTACAGTATTATGAATCTGGATGATCAACATTGATTATTTGCCAAAAATGAAAGTTGCTATTATAGAGAGAGTACTGTACGCGGGTAAACCATAATATGTATGGGGCTTCTACACTTCTGTGCTACAATGAGCCGTCACAAGAGCCAGTTGTAACCTACTGTACATTGACTTATGCTGGAAAATGCATACGTAAAATGCCACTAGCACTACAATTTAAGTTCATGTAAAGCTCTGGAGCTAAAATGAAAACGCATTTTCATGGCATTATATATAGGCAAATACAGTAGCCTATATCATGTAATAAAACTAAAACAATAAATAAAGAGATGTTTATTAACATTGTAATTCATTCTGTGTTCTGTTATTGTCGTCGACAGTAAGGAGCACATTTAGGGTAAGCTAAATAAATTGCAAAAGTGAAAATGTGCACGTCGAAATGCAAAGAAGTTCAACTTTAAAATATAAGTCGTCAAATGTGTAGGGTGACTTACAGTAAATCTTAATAAAAGTACGCTTAGACCTATAATATGGGAGAAAAGCATTATTAACTTACCTTCTATAATATGGGCGAAAAGCATTATTAACTTACCTTAAGAGATTTTGGAATATAAATTCCAACGAAAGAACAATGCTGGACGTAAAGAATGTCTTCTTACTTCTGGTCACTTCCATCTTCTATTCTCCTATTTATTAGAAATGCAATTCATGACTATAAAAGCGATATTAAAAGCAGTCAGGCGCTACAAATGGCGATGTCCGTTTGACGTGACATAAGATTGTACTCTTTACGATCTCTCTGGTCTATATAATCGGTGCGTGCTTTGCGGGTGCTATAGTGACTGTTTGCGCCGTGACACTTCCCTGCCCGGTAATCCAAGTGCATGTAGATACTCCCGTTCTGTGGGCCAGCGTGCGCCAGAGCTCCGCCTCGTCTTTGCGACCGCACGGTGCGTCTTATTGCTATTAAAGACACACTGTGCTTACAGCCAAATATGCAATCTTGACCGCTTACGCGCTCTGCGCTGACAACGCTCCTCCGGACACTACTTTTACGCAAGAAAACGCGTTTCCTTTTGTTGACTGGTAGTATTAGTGCTTTTGAGCCCTTCTACGGAATTTAATATTCTATAAGATTTAGTTTGCAAATGTAGCCATACAGATTCCAATCCATTTTATAAATAAAAAAAAGATCAAACTCTTTAGAATTTCTTCCAAGGAAGAAATTTGTCATAAAAACAGTTTTCGAATGCGTCTCATACGATCGTTTGGTTGTGTTTATTATTCCTGTGGGCTATCACAACCATTCACTTACCCGGGTCCATCCATCTAGAGGTCCTTTACCAGGGTATGTACAGTATTTCACCCAGTGTCTATCAGCGCACACGCACGCGCGCACACACACACGCGTATGCACATTATCCAACTGACATATAGAGTCCAGCCCCTCCCATTTCACCTTACCTTAACCCATGTCCATTTCTGCCTACTGTCCATGCTCCTAACTCACTCTCCCACTCATGTGCTCCTTAGTGCATCATGCAATCTGTTTTTAACCCGTGTCTCATTTTCTCCGGGATATAAAGTTCAGTGAGCATTTGTTTGAGAGGTTCTTGGAAATATTACAAAGTGATCATGCATTTGTCAACACGGTCATCATAACAATATTCATCATCACTGTTACTGTATACTATTGAGGTTGTGTATGTTGTGCTGAAAATATGCATATCTTTTAGACTGTATATGTATTTTAATGAAATGATGAAATATTTAATTAATAACATTTTATTCTCCAGATTGATGCTGATGTGAAATATATTTAGGATCATTATAATCAACATTGCGTACTACAAAGCACTGTTCAGGTGAATTGTTCACGGATGACATTAGCCAGGCAACTCTGCAGTTGCATTATCATGCTGCAGATTGACATTGCATACTTATATGTGTGTATGTGTGAATGTGTGTGTTTTATAGTGCTCAATTCCGGTCGATGTTTAGTTACTGAGAGAAAACAAGCTAACCTGTAACATACTTCAAGGTGCATGACAAGCATTCGTTTGACTGTTAAATTGAAGCAGCTCATTTGCATTTGACACACTCTGTTTGACTTGGCTTAACTTTAGTAATCAACCAGCTGTGCAGCGGCTGCCGTAGAGACTAAGAAGAAATTAGGTGTCTTTATCCTTGAGTTTAATTTCTAAAATATTTATTGTATACCACTGTACCAGCTGTTTATAGCACATTCAGGTAATCAAACATTTCATTCATCTGGCACTTTCACACAGGCGTGTAGCATGTTGGGGGCATGAAGCTGCATATTTATAACATATTATTACTGTGAAATGCATGATGGGCCAGCCATCTTTATGCCCGGGAGATCTGGAACAGGAACCTCTGCCACCAAGCACACCGGACGCAGCACGCGGCCAATCCACTGCGGAGGAGGTAACGGACACGTTTAATTCAACTGCCAAATAATTACTGGTCCCTGTCCACTACCAGTGTATGCATCAGATTATCAATAAAGGTGAAGGGTCATATTTTGACAATGTCTTAACTGCAAGCTGCACTGTAGAATACATGTAGAATTCTAAGTAGGAGTTTAAGCACATTATAATTTCCACATGGATGGCAATTCACTCTAATCAACCATCTTCGCTTCCTTTCGCTCTTTTCTTCATGTGGCTTTTTCCATTTATCTTACACGTTAGTATTGTCCAGTCAGAGCAGTGCTGTGGAAGACCATTCATACATGAGTAAAATACATTGTGATACGTAGCCACACAAGATTTACCAATGACTTCATCATCCCTCCCAACAGAGCACTCACTTGTCCATCATGTGTGAAAGTGTCGGCAACAGTATTGTGGTTGTATGGAGCTAAAATGGAAGTTATCACAAAGCCTTTCGTATTGGAGCTACCTAATGTTAGTATAGAGCTAGAGGAATTCCATGTAGTTATAGTGTACACTAGCTACACTGTAGAATTTGACAAATTGAACTTTGAACTGAAACCAGTTGCTTAGAAAAAGGTAAGTAAATACTTATTATTGCAATAGTTGTTTACTTTATGTCTACTATTTAAGTTACTTAAAACATTGGTGTGTTTACTCATTTGAGTCTTTTAAATAAGTTGTGCTTTTTAAGTGTTGGCAACTACATGTAATATAACCCAAGTGAATATGTCCTAAAAATGCATCGTGTTTGGAAAGTTCTCCTGCAATGCTCCTCTGCACATTAATTATGCTTGAAGCAAAGTTTAGCGTTGAAGAATTAAAAATAAATAAATAAATAAAAACTTTAAATATCTAAGTAAATCTGTCTGGGGCTGTCAACCAGAGCACATTTTCTCAGCATTATGCTATATGCTATACTTATGAATATTTCAGGTCTTTGTTTTGAATAGTTGCACAGACTGTCATTTGAAATAGGTTTGCTGCTAGACTGGGTACACACTGCTCAGTATAGAATATGGCTTTGTTTAATATAATAGGGCATCCTGTCCATATTCATGCAGCATTTTACATATTCCACTTAACATTGATGCCTGTTGACATGGATGCAGCAGTGATTTACGTCATTGATATTATGTCATAAATTAACAGAGCTGCTCAATCTTCTTTCACAAGCCCGAATAACAGAACCTCCACAACGTCATCGTCGCAGTTAAATTGTAAAATTCTGATTTGCATATTATTATTTTTTAAATGATCATTATTTATTTATTTATATTAGTATTATGTAGCCTACGTACTCACGATTGAAGCCAATCCATGTTTCAGCGACTGACTGTAATGTGATTAATATGAATATTTTGATGAATATTTATATGCCTATCATAGAGTCACTCAGTCCCATTAAAATAATTCCATGTCACACTGTGTGTGTGTGTGTGTGTGCCTCTGTGTGTGTGTGATAAAAAATATATCTATTCACTAATACTGTATACACAGTACATATACAGTACTGTATATCTATAAAAACAATAAAAACAATAACAACGAAAACAACAACAAGAAGAAGGCATAATTTATTCAGAAGCAAATGTAATTATGCAAATGCATTTACCTTGGGAGTATGCAAAGATCAGCTTCAAATATATTTGTTAACCTCTGTGAAACTGGCAATGAAACCCTGGGCAAACTATCATGCACAGTAGCATGTGCTTAGATTGAATGCCTTTATAAATAAGGAAATACAGTAAGTCATCTAGAAAATAAAATCTTTTCATTCGTTCTGCTCGAGTCACTTTTAATCTTCTCAACCATGATGAGAGGACACATTTGTAGGCAGAAGGTGGAAATATAGTAATATTCTTGAAAATTGTCATTCTATTTACAAACAAACAAAAGAATGGCACATCCACAGGCCAATTAGTTAACAATAAACACAATATGAATACTGTACAAATCAGTTTTGCCATTATTTTGTTGACTAAATAGTTATACTTGAATATTAGCTTCAAGAAAGTAACCCTATTGAATTTATTTTCAAATTGGCCCATAAAAAAGAAGATCTTCATTTTTCATCTAAAAAAAATTGCTGAAGCACTTCTGTGAGCCAAGATGGAGGTGTAATTTATGTTATATTCTTTGGATAGGAGGATAAAACAATTATTCCCTGATAACCCAGCGCACACGCACACACACACATGCACACACACTCTGCTTTCCTTACCCTACCCTGACCAGCCCTGTATTCCACATGCTGTGTCAGATTTCAACATTTACAAAGTGCTCCACTTTTCATTTTAATTTTACATTTGAATTTAAATTTGAGATATACTGCAAATGTATATAATATTCGGTATAACCACTATCAAGACTGCACTATTAGGGACATTTCAGAACAGCTTCTACCATTGACAATAACACTAAGATGATAATCCTATGATACACATGTCAACATTGTGGACGAGAGTAAGCAACGAGGGAAAGCAGTTCCTCCAACACAAGGAACCCCTGACGGACCCTGATAGACCCTGAAGAAATGTTAAACTGTCTGGGAGAACAGAACACTCCACATGTGTTTGGTTGAGAGTATAAACAGACCAACGGCTGGCAGCCAGTAAGTACAGATCCAGTAAAAGTGTACTTGTGCTATGCTTTACTTCTTACATCAGTTAGTATCACTAATGTTGAGCTGCCTTCAACACCCAGTTAGTGCTTACATACTGTAGCACCTGTACCTGTATGACATTGAAGGTTTGTCATTGGTTTGTGTACATGTATTGTGATATGTGTGACATTAATGACATCAAGAGCATCTTACATGTTTGTTCCTGGCTTAAGTGACTTTGAGAACAATGTTTTCACATTAGGAAAGCGGTAAATGCTGTAGAAAATGTCATGCTCAAATGTTTTTCCTGCAGAATGGCAAAAACCCAATGCACTAGTTTCATTCAGCTCTGAATCCAGTGATCCACCCGTTGGCTAGTTGTACTCCCATCCTGCCAAAGCTATGAGGTCACACTGAAAGAGGCATCCGTTCAACAAAACAACACCCAGGAACGTGGAACTACTGAATCCCTTTCATTACACCAATGTCAAGATGTATTTTAAACCATTAACATTTAATACATTTTTAGGACTCTATTCAACATGGTTGTACAACAATTAACACATGTGTATTCCAGCCTATCATGTGCTTAAAAACAATGGTAAATAAATATTTCCAGGACCCTTCAGGAAAACCATTAATTTGTTCTCTCTAAATCAGTAACACTCACCTATGAAATACTAGGAAATGTGTAATTCTGCCACCAGGGGGCGTCAAGTCTCTCTCCTTTACCTGCAGAAACAATGAGCCGCCTAAACGACTATTTTCAAGTAAAGGGTGAATAAGGGAGCTGTCATTTTGTTTGATATATTATAGGCTAGGGCTAGGCTATAGGCCTATGTGCATTTGTAGTGTACCCTTTCTTTCATTGGCATTCCACCGTTGCATTAGAGCTGACAGCTTATTAAAAGCATTATGTCCCAAAATCATGGAGGTAAAACATGAGGAATGTCGTAGAGACTGACAAATACAGCTTAATGTGAAATCCATCGTGACATTCAATTTAAGATAGTGCTACCTGCTTCATGTGAATGAGGGATAAATTAGCCTGTCTGGTGCAGGCTGAAATGGCAGCCGGAACAGCTTTCCCACCTCAAGCACTCTAAAGATAAACTAAAGTCTTCATAATCGCGATTAAATCATGCCTCTCTCTCTAAAGCGGAAATACGTTCCACGTCAGAGCGCTATTATAATTAAAATGACCGACCGAGTAATTCTTGTTTATTGATGCAAACATTCTTTGGTGATTAACATATACAATAGGGAGGATACAATAGGCAAGAAGAACGGATGCTCTAACGCACATTAAACGCACAAGGCTTGCTTCATATGGTCAGTGTATGTGTAAAACAACGTCAAAATACAGTAAAGCTGTAAATATACTGCTGAGAATGATATACTATTGTCAGATATGGCCTTTAAATCTAGGCCATTATCTAATGTATGTGAGACTAATAAGTATGTGAGTGGGTGTCTGTGTGTGTGTGTGTGTGTGTGTGTGTGTGCGTGCGTGCGTGCGTGCGTGCGCGCGATGATTATGATACAGTAATGTCTGGTGTAGCCTAAGTGAACCACTGAATTATGAGGTTTTTAATAAACACCTAATTTGTCATAGACTATTTGTCAGTAACTTGTATTCTGCCTGTGGCACTAATTTACAGTTTGTATTGAGGCCATTACTTCTTTCATGTTGACACCTGCTGTGCTGTATGTAGTATGTAAAGTAGTCTGTAAAATCTAGTATAATTCAACACTTAACCAATTCAATCCAAAATAGTTGGCTAAATGCTGTTAATCTAAATGTAAACGTGCAGAACTATTCACCATCATAGTTGGACCAAAGCCACAAAAGATATTGAACACAAGTAGAGTGCAGCCAGCTCACTGAATATCTTTTCAGATTGGCCTTTAACTTGTTTCGACCTATAGTTACTGTACTTTAACCATGGCATAGTTTCACTTGGTGTACACTTAATATGCACTGAATGCACTGTTATTGCGTACTGTGTTTTATATATATATTCATTTTCTTATGCCACATTATTTTTATTTGACCCTGTGGCATTTAGCCCTGTTGATCAGATTCCTTGTGAAACATGCTTTTATCATTATTATGAATATGAATATTATTTATTTATTTCATATTGATATGTATAGCACTCACCAATGAATCAATGTTTCACCGCCTGACTGTAATTAATATGAAAATGTTGATTGAATTCTTACTATACTGTATTACACCCAGTATAAACTCACTTTTATAAAGCAAAATATTTTCTGCTTGATTTCCAGCAGCAAGCGTCTTCACTAATAAGCACTTAAGGTGCACATTTTGAAAGGTGCTATACAAGAAAAGATTATTCTTATTCTTATATGAGCTAAATGAGCAAACTGTTATATGCCTAATGGGAAAACAACTTGTCTGCCCTTTCTGGTCAATACATTTAATTACCTATTTTATGCTGCAGTACATATGTCATCTTTAGAAATGAATTACAAAAACAATACACATCCTAAAATATCCAGAAATAGCTAACAATAAGCTTACACCATATCGCTCCTCCAATGCAAGCCAGGGGATGTGTAGTCTTTATCAATGTTGAGTTGCTTGCAATTATTGAAAAGTCAGGCAATGATCCTCTTTTGGTTTGGGACTCTGATAGCAGGTCGCCAGGCTAGCTGTATTACCCCTTATTATTTCAAGTCACACAAAATGGGCTTGTCTCTTTTGACATGGTCTATATTCCCATAGGCCCCTTAAAATAACATGGTGCTGCAGCTATTCTATCACAACAGATGGACCTATGTTTAGGACAGCCTTCCTAAAAACATGTTTAAAGGTAGAGCCAACTATCCTAAGATTATTTGTATTTGAACTTGATCAAAACAAAAACGCCTCCCTCTTTAATGCCATAGAATGCTCCCTTAGAAGATCTGCCTCTACGCATTTTGCCAAGGCTGAGATAGTTTTGTGTGGAGCGGTCTACATCACTTGTTTGCATTCCCATTTGCCAGGAATCGCTTCCTTCCCGAATCAAGGCTGTGCCGGGACATATTTCCTTGCGAAGAACAAAGATAGGGAGGTGGAAATAAAAAGGAATGCCCTGATTTGCCCTGAGTGTGAGATTTAACATACTGCAACATAAACTTGTTGAGAAAAGCATATTTTTAAACAACAGTGTATACACAGAGGTTACATGCGCTCTCATATTTGATCATAATAAGTGCTTATAACAGACATGTAATTCATAAAATCCCACAGAGACCATTGTAAATACAATACAAGCATCCACATTATTACAGCACATCTACAGTATATATTCACAGTATAAGACCAGTGCAAGATAAATATGAATATTTTGTCAACAGTGTATAGTAGCATCATCATTATGGCAATCAGTGTGCGTTATGGGCACGGCCAAGTCATACATGACCAGGACCAGCTGTGAAACATCTAAACCTGCATTAAAGTAATCATATGTTTCCTGATTCTTCTTATTTGGCGCTCTTTTGTTCTGTAATGTTTCTTGTCTGAAATGAAAGAAAACTGATGATTAATGGGATTATTATTCTAAAACTGCGATTTCTCATTTAATGTTATGCAGTAATGATAAAAACACAGAAACAACTTTTGGATATTAAAGGCTAAATGCAGATATCTAGTATGTTCCTTGGTCTGCTTATGACATCTTCCCATCTTCCCATCACTTTGACCTTGTCAACATGTATATTGTCCTACACATAAATATGTGTATATATATAAATAATTTGAATTAATGTTGATATTGACAATAAAAACAGTCGTCTGCTATTCATTTCACAGAAATTGTAATGGTCTACAACGTATACTATTACAATGAATGAATTTACATTTGTAATGGCCTCAATATTCTCCCTAGCTCAAATTCAGGACCACTGACCACTCCGGCACACATACTATAGGACTGTGAGAGATTAGTAATATACAGTATACTCTTCATAAAACCCCTATTGCATGTTAACTCTGGCCATGCAACACACACGCATTGCACACATACCTTTGTAACAGACGTCCATGCAACTCTGCCTGGACACAAAGTTGTTACTGCTCCCTCCGCAGCCAGAGTATTTAAAATCCTCACATGTCTTGGTGACGGCGTTGTAGTAATATCTGGGCATAGATGCTGCACACTTCCCTCTATCCAGTGGTGACAGGCACAGCACAGGGAGAGCTATATGAAACAAAAGACAACAACAATCCCATGAATAGGATTCTGGACAGACAGTGTTGGTTACAAAGTAAGCCCATTTGTTTATCTGCTGAGGAGACTCCATTTGTGTTTGGAATTGCATTACAAAAGCAGTATTTAGCTTTGAAGCAAAAGTCCCTTCGGCCCTCGATATTTAGTTGGTGCTCGTCTCTACACCCTGCAGTTTTAGGGAGACTTTTAAATACATGTTTTTAGGTGCTAATTGTAAGTGGGTTATTGTTATTTTCAATGCATCAAAGGCTAGACCTGAAGCAACACCATTAAGGGGACTCCACTGACTTGTCTGTGGGCTGCAGTACTCATTGCAGAAGGTCTGGTCCTGGAAGCGGTTTGGGTTTCCCTGGCAGCCACCATAGTAAAAGGCTTCACACTGCATGTTAGTCATGTTGAAGAAGAAGCGCACATGAAGCGCACGGCAGGGACCCTCCTCCATTGGAAACCTGCAAATTTGTGGAATTTCTGAAATTAAAAGGAAAGCCATTTTTAAGAAAAATTTCTATATTCAAACATGTATTTGGTCTTGAGTTTGCCACAAACCAGTGCCCCGCCCTCTAGTAACAATTTTAGAGAGCTATGTTGAACTTAATTTAGTGGCAGTTACAGTAGGCTAAATGATTGTGCTCTTTGGAGAACTTACTTGGTATTCTAAAACAAGTTTTTTGACACTCTAGAAAACTCCTGAAGTTATTGGCATTCCCTTGGCACCCGCCATAATAGAATTCCTCACATTTCTGTGTTAGAGTGTTGTAGTAATAACGCTGGATTTCACCCCTGCACGGCCCTTCGTCCACTTGAAGGAGACAAACGTCTGAAAACAGAAGATTGGTAAATGTATCATTAAAATTATAATACGATCACAACTGGTAGTCTATTAATCAATGCAATAGTAGCAGTGGCTCTAGGCTAGACCTGAGATTTCTGGCTGGTGCTTTTAAAAGCAATTAGCGAAAAACATATTAGAAGCAAATTACTATTTTGTTAATTGTTGTTACCTTTAGTCGGCAACGCAAACACATTGTAGACAGATGAGATGAGTGTGAATATGGTTAATATAGAAAACTCCATATTCCAATTCTCCTACTCCTTCGCACTCTTGCCCATCGCGTGTGCTCAGCTTTATATGGTGTACAATTTCCCCAAGAGAACGTAAAGGGGTGGGACGGTGCCTCGTGGAATTACTGAAATTGAAGGAGGATGTTTACAGTAATGTATTTTATCATGATGGCACAGTCAATGATGATCTTACACGTTTGATTACGCATGGTGTTGTTGAGATTTAGGCTTTATTCTCCGCGTGTGTAGGCCTCATTTCCCCTTTACTGTATTACTGTATGTATGAAGTAATTCCTGTTCCAAAGATTAGCTCATTTAATACATAATCACTCATTTGTATATATAGGACAAACATCGTGCGAGATTATCTTTACCAAAGATGGTCATGTTGATGTGCATTATTATCAAATGACGACATAATGATTGATGAAGGTTATTGCTATACCGTGCGACTTCAGGAACTGCAGTCCCCATGAATATGACTAAATTGTCCTGTGTTTAGCTTACTTCGGAGTAAAAGCGTTCTGAAACATTGATAGGACATTACTATGAATTGTTCACTTTCTACATTTCCTCAAATTTCTTTTCAGGGTGACAGTATTGTCTTGATGTTTTCTTATTTAGTAATGCCTGGCTATTTCCGATGCATACCGTCCCCCCCTGCTGTGATTGTCATATTCAGGACAGTGAAGCATCACTGCTGAGGCTAAATGCAGATTAGCCGTTTTAGCAAGGTGACCATGGGACACGAGACACTTTCCTCGACCTACATCTGGAACAGATACAGTAGGTAGTGCTCAAACCCATATTCTAATCTGCAATAGAAAAACATGAGATGTATTATACATGCACACTAACTGCTTGTGAAGTTCTCTTTCCCTCTCTAGACAGTATTCTTCAGTGAGCGGTGTGATCATATAAATGGACCTTTTCTAATCAGATTATAGGATTAGAACAGTTTATGGTCATCACTTTATAACCCAGATTGACTGAGAGAAGTAGGATTCCACTGTAGGCTTTGATGAGGAAGACAGCTCCCTGTTAAAACAGCCGTAAGTACGAATGACACATATTGTGGAGTTAAGGAGTCTGTATTTTTTACTAAATTTACAGCATTACATGTATTAAAATAGTATTTAGTGAAAGTCAGTGAAAGTAGGTAATGAGCATTTGGTCCAGTCTCACAAAAAAAAGGTAAACATTAGACCATTTCAATGTAATTTTTCATGCATTTGTATGAAATAATAGTGTACAGTAATACAAGCATGAGGGTAGCATGTGTAATGTCCACCATACCGTACATGTCTCCTGCTACAGATAATGCCAGTCATAAATGTAGATGACCTAACAGACCTGGACAAGGCTAAAATGGAGGTAACCCAGCTAAAAAAGGAAACTAAGCTGGAGAGATGGTTGGTAAGTTTTATTATACATTTTATTTCTTTTATTTTTCCAACATCCTTTTATTCTTTGTGCATTTTAAATAGGCTACATTTGATACTGACTGATGGATTATGATGACAGCAATAAAGAACATTTCAAAGTAGCATGCAATATTCCTATTGCTTACATTGTATACAGTGTTTTGCTGCTGGATGTTTTGTCAATGACTCTGTTCTTGCAGACATCCAAATGCTGCGAGGAGATCAAGGAATACATTCAAGCTGGTGTGGAAGAGGACACCCTTGTCAAAGGCATTTCTGAGGAGAAGAATCCTTTTAAAGAGAAAGGTGGCTGTGTCATCTGCTAGCCTGGACCTGAGGAGCTTTTCAAGCGTCAGATTAGCGCCTCACTAGAACACAAGGACATCCTCCGCTCACCAACGGGTTACAATTTGCAGACAGAGAGGAATAAAAAGAATATGCCTGTACATTTTGACGACTCCCTGTGAATATGAGTCCCCATTTGGCCAGAATGTAGTCTTACATTATGGTCCTTTGAAGAGTTGCAATAAATAAGATTTGTTTGGGGCAAGCATTGTCAGCATTTATACTGTGCTTACTATACTGAGCAAATAGTGTGCTGTTCATACTGTGTAGATAGAGGACAACATTAAATATATTACAATTATCGTTTATCATATAACTAAAGCATAACATGATTAATTATTAAACAAATCATGCATAATAATAATAATAATAATAATAATAATAATAATAATAATACATTTTATTTTAGGACACCTTTCAAGACACTCAAGGATTACATTACATTACAAATATAAAAACATTTGACTAAGACTGGAGGGGTGAGCATACATATTAGACATACAAGATACAAATAAATTCCATGTCCAACAATCATTATAGCATAATTATGTGGAGTGATTATGTGTAAAGAGAAGTAGATACTGCCGTTCACATACAGTAAAGACCAATAATAATAGTTTACTTGATATCTTACTTCTTACCTTCACAGTAGAAGACTACATGCCACAGTGTAGGATATAAATATTAGTTACGTTACTACCCAATGCGCATGCGCATACTAAGCATACACATAACAAACATGGCACTGCGCGGAAGAGTCCTGCGCTTGAATCTGATAGCCAGTCGTCATTTTTATGAGTCGTTATCATTTCAGGGAGTCCGGTCGTTGTCAGAAAAGGTGTCATCGAAGTCCGTCACTGCCAGTGAACACGAGACAACGGCCGACCATTTAATTTACACACCAGAACATTTTGCTTTAAAGGATTCCCTCAGAAAGGTATGACAGACTTAGTGCTAGCATGTCACACACACATCGTGCCTTTCTAACGAATGCAGTTATTTTAAAGATTTTAGTCTTTCTAATCTATCTTTTTATTTGTGGTTGCTAAAATGCAACATAGTTCAATCATATCACAGTCATTGGACCTCGATCTTACAGTATAGAAGTAGGTGAGAGGTCAATATGCAAGAAATTACTTCCCATTTATGTAACCTGCATTTTCGGACAGCACTGCGCCCTTGTCCTGTTATATCGATCACATTTTAAAGTAAAACTTTAATTGATCCTCATCTATTTTAGTTTCTTCTTTTTCATACTTCTACGTGAAGGGTTGTTGTGTCACATCACGTGATACAGGCTGGCTACATCCCAAAAACTACAAATTCTTCTACATCATGTTGGGAGATGGGAGTCAGTTGTTGATATAAAATAGTCTTTTTTTGTATTGCAAATACAATGCAAGAGATTATAGGCCAGGAAGTCTCAGCTCAATAGAATTTATCTGAAGTATTGCAAAGGGCCCAAACCTGTTAAATCTAAGGAAATGACAAAAGCATGACAATGCTCAGTCCTTGAAATAAGTCCCACTTTGGGAATAATAGCAAGGATGCCAATTTTAAAAGGAAATGCACAACAGTATACCAGCATTGTCTGAAAGTGAAGTAAAATAACCGTGGTGTATTAACAGAATTCACCAAAGAATAGTGTTTAGTGCATACGGTTCTTAGAGAAACCCTCATGTGGTGGTGTGTCTAATGTCTGAGCTGTGAGTCAATTTCCAGGCCAAAAGTAGAACCTTCCTAGATACAAGTATACCCAGTGAACACATAGAATATAGCTTTTGATTCACACAGTTGTTCACAACAGTGTTTGAGGACCACATTCATGAGCTCTTGAGGTTTTCACTGGATTTTTTAATAGAGATTTACATACAGTACAATGCAGCTAAACAGCAAAGAGGTGTAGGCCAGTTCAATGTCATCTGACACTTTTACATATAGATTGAATTCAGAAAGTTTTTGTTTTGCCATTATCAGGTATTGGATTGATAAAGGAAAAGGGAAAATATGCATTTAGTTTAGGCTGTAACAGAACAAATGTGTGGAAAGCATGAAGGGGTCTGAATATTTTCACAAATACACTGACTCCTGCTTGAATGCCCTTGTTCTAATGTCAACCAAAATAGCAAGTGCATGTTGCTCTATTTTCTTGGATACAGATTGTATAGATTTCATGGTTATTGGCTAAAATAGGAACATCCTAGAACCACATTAACCCATTACAGAAGAAAGTGTATTATTAGGCTACAGATTTTGTAATTCCAGAATAACCCAGTGTTCTTGACCGTGACATGTAACATCATAGTTTGGTGATCCCAAATATGTTTGGTATGTAACATGAACAACCCAAATAACCTGCTGTGAAGCGATTTACTGCACTGGTGACCTAGTATATTTTTCTTTTCAACAGCCATCCTACCTTTATCTCCTTTTGGTTTTGAAATGATAACATCGCTGAGTTTGTTGCATGTTGTAAGGAGGAAACGAAAATATCATTGAGTCTGATTAGGAAATATTAGCTCTTCATGAATCATTTGTCTAATGTTATAGATTCTGCATTGGAATATGATCGTTGTGTTTTATTTGGTTTGTTTGTTTTATTTTCATCTCACATCTCAAAAATCTGATTATCTCATTTAAATTGAAGATATCACACATTCCAGTCTGACATTGTTCTTGGCTGATAGTATGTCTGACTGATTTCATTTTGTGTGCTTTGGAAAGAGAAAGCATTGGGAAACACAGTTCCTCTTAAAACTTTTAGCTATTCAAAATAAATGAAATGAATAGACATAAATCTTCACTCATTATTCCCAGTAAATATTGTGTGGCCATTGTCACAAGTTCAGGGAATTGGATTTTTCACAATGACTGGAAGTACCTACTTAACCTCTTCCTGTCGCTCCTGGCAACTTAGGTTTATCCATGTGGGTGGGGTCTAATCAGCCTGAATGAAGGAATACATATATAAATAAATAAATGAAAGCACCAGGGGGTTTAAAGGCAGGGTTAGTCCTTTTTCAGAATGCTTGCTAACTTCAAGTTCAAATCAACTCAAAGTCCCTCAGAAGCTCCACCCCACACACTGAAATGCATTGCGAAGCCTATCACATTGTTGTTGTCTGCTGGTATGTACCACTTTGTTTGTGTTCCTATTTATGGAGCACACACAGACAATGGTGAACTAGAGAAATGCGAGGAGATATTTGGTGAATTTGAATAAGTGTATTAGTTTACAATAGCTGAATATACCTTTAACAGTTGTGAGAATATGCTGACAATTTTTTAAATATACTATCACAAATAAAAGGCCGCCTGCACAACTGTGTGGAACATGAGGTCTTTGAGTTATACTGTATAGTATGTAGGCTAAGATTAGTATGCATCAAGCATACAGTAAGTGCATGTGCAGGCCTTTGAAGCTCAGATGGGAATTAGCACTGACATTCAGGTCTACTCTAGCAGATGACACAGCCACCTTTTTCTTTAAAGGGATTCTTGTTTGGAGAAATGACTTTGATGAGGGTGTTCTCTTCCACGCCAATGTGACTATTTCATTACCTCACTATGGACGGGCGTCATAGACTTAAAACTATATAATGGTATTCATTGTATTTTTGATAGTAACAATGTATAAGACGATAGGAAAATGGTACAATCCCAACACTGTTTTTAGCCAGACAAATTGAGCCCTTATGAGCACGTCAATATGAGTATTTCTGTCAAGGTACGGCCTTAGGAGGGGTGGAGACCCAAGTGCAGGACACAGAGGCAGGAGATGGTGGGTGCAAATAAAACAGCAACAAGTGAGATAAACAAACGTTGGGGAAAAGGTGGTGTTGCTTGCGCTGCCGGCTAGCTGGTTTACTTGTGTCTGGTGAAGCGAAGACAGGCGATCTGGCCCGACGAGGAGAGGGCGTTGTAGGCGGGGCTGCGGCGATGTGCCGATAGGCGGTGGGAGGTCCGTCGGGGCTGCCGGGCGAGGGGAAGACAGGCGACGCTGTCAGGCGAGGAGAAGACGGGCAGAGCCGTCAGGCAATGAGGAGACAGGCGAAGCTGTCAGGCGATGAAAGGACGTCGTCGACGGGGGCTGCGACGAAGA
>JAODOY010064586.1:1777-16924 GCA_025399855.1 Forbesichthys papilliferus
CCACTACCTTGAGTATAGTTTATGTAGTAACCACTACCTTGAGTATAGTTTATGTAGTAACCACTACCTTGAGTATAGTTTATGTAGTAACCACTACCTTGAGTATATCTGAGGACTACGAAACACAAAGGACCTGAAAAGGCCTCAGAACTGCAGTCCGCCATGCGTGAAGCATTTGGAAGACATGATCCAACTATTTCAGGAATCTGTCTAAGCTCTGTCCCCATCTCTGTTCGCTAGCAGTGTTGACCGTTCCCTGTTGCCGTGGCACATATACAGTAGCAACTCTACTGTGTGTTAATGCACGGTCACCTCCCTCCCATACTTGGTAGAAATACAAAGTCACTGTAGGAAATGCGGTGGAATAAGCATTACCAGTAAATGTACTTTTTGTTTTTTGTTCATTCTTCTTTTGCATTACATTATTGGTTTGAGTGAGCGCCACATACAGCCTATAGGAGCAATACAAGGTATTAATGGCAAAAAACAAGTTGTCTGTGTTCTCCCTTCTGCAGCAACGCCAAGCCCTCTGGTGGCCAACTCGTTCACTGCACCTCAGAGTAAGTCACACCGCCCATCCCCACCAAACTGTCCGCACTGCATACTTGTATTCTGTTGCCATGCCAACTTTAAGAGGCTGACAAATAGAGTTGATAGACTTGTGTAGCAGACGCTGCTAATATTAAAATCCATGATTTGACATCTTAAATGGCTTCTGGAATATATTCTACCAGCAGAGACTTCCTTGTGTCTATTTTTGAGAAACAATGGAAGTCTGTGCCTGGTTGCAATAAAACATATTGCTATAATTCTAATTGAGTCCATAAGGTAGGTTCAAAAGTAATGCACTGTGTACAATCATTGTGTGCATGTATATTCCTATGTGAGAACCTGGACTCAGGTCTCTACTGAAAGTATCCATCGAGTGATTTCATGGTGATTGGAGGCTGAGCTCTTAAATCTGCTCAGGTATCTCCACTACGTAAACCGGGAGGTTTAAAAACACTTCATGTCATTCTAGGATTTGCCTTACATTACCACTTTAAGCGTAGGGATACTTTTCTGGGTGTGGACAACTGAGGCAAGGAGAAGAGGTATCGCGCCTGGATTCCACCGGGCATGTGTGCCCTGTGTTCTGACGCTCCGACACGTGTTTGTTTTGTCCTCTCAAAGCGTCAACTTCCACCGGGAGCATTTCAAAAGCGTAGAAGCGAGGCAGTTGTATCGGCGAGATCAAGAAAAACTACTTTGCCTGCTCGACATTTACTTACATTCACTCACTTCCACTCCGAAAAACTACTGCAATTATATTCCCCACCATTATGCTTTCTGGAATTGTCCTTATAAAAAGGATTTGTGGTGTCATAAAACTTTGTGTTATTAAATTCATAAAATGAACCGATCTTCTAGCCTCCTGCCACCAATGTAGTCATGTGAAATGCGATCCGGAGTCTGCACACTTTGTTTAGCACACAATGTCTATTGTATGTTGTATTTGAGCAGCGCGTGTTGGCAGCGGCTTCTGTCAAAAATAGACACGACGCCCGTCTTTAGCGAAGCAGAGCAGAGAGTCGCTTCTGGGACGCTTCCAACACGCCCTGCGTCGCACAGCACACGTGTCACACACGCTTCGCACCAAGTCACACATGTTTTGCTCATGCGCCCAATGGAATTCCGGGGTTAGTTTTCCTGCCAGGCTTCGTGCAGCATTGTGCCGTTTCTTCATCAGACATATCGTCGTCCTACACGTGTGGTACCTTCACCTGTGCTCTGTGTCATCGTAGAGCCCTACACGTGTGGTACCTTCACCTGTGCTCTGTGTGATCGTAGAGCCCTACACGTGTGGTGCCTTCACCTGTGCTCTGTGTGATCGTAGAGCCCTACACGTGTGGTACCTTCACCTGTGCTCTGTGTCATCGTAGAGCCCTACACGTGTGGTGCTTGTGGTATCCAGTTCCAGTTCTACAACAACCTTCTGGAGCACATGCAGTCCCACGCTGGTGAGTTTGCTGCTCAGCAAGTCAAGTAACATAAATAAATACATGTTTGTATAAATTAATACATGAAAAAATTATTACATTTTGGTCATATTTTCTATATTTACTTTACATTTATTTATGTATTTGTACATTTAGTTGTGTGATCGTTTCTACATGTATTGATTTGTTTTTGTCACATGGTATTCATGTAACTTGGTGTCTCCCTAGCGGACAATGAGAATCACGCAAAGAGTGACTCTCCAAAGACCTCTCCAGCCTCTGGCCCTCAGGACTCCCTGTGGAGAAGCCCCCAGGTCCAGGCCCAGGTCCAGGCCCAGGTCCAAGCTCAGACCCAAGCTCAGACCCAAGCTCAGACCCAAGCTCAGACCCAAGCTCAGACACAGAGCCACACATCAGTCCAGCTTCAAGTCCAGCCTCATGGCCCTCTTCAGAGAAACCACTCCATCAGCCGTGAGTAAATGTGTTTTACTGGAGTGACTGACATGTAAACACAATAAACGTGTTTTACTGGAGTGACGACATGTAAACGTGTTTTACTGGAGTAACTGACATGTAAACACAGTGAACGTGTTTTACTTGAGTAACTGACATGTAAACATGTGTTTTACTGGAGTGACTGACGTGTAAACACAGTAAACGTGTTTTACTTGAGTAACTGACATGTAAACACAGTAAACATGTATTTTACTGGAGTAACTGACATGTAAACATATGTTTTACTGGAGTGACTGACGTGTAAACACAGTAAACGTGTTTTACTTGAGTAACTGACATGTAAACACAGTAAACGTGTTTTACTGGAGTGACTGACATGTAAACACAGTAAACGTGTTTTACTGGAGTGACTGACATGTAAACTTGTTTTATTGGAGTAACTGACATGTAAACACAGTAAACATGTATTTTACTGGAGTAACTGACGTGTAAACACAGTAAACATGTATTTTACTGGAGTAACTGACATGTAAACATGTGTTTTACTCGAGTGACTGACATGTAAACGTGTTTTACTTAATTTAAAAATCTTCTTGAAGAGAAATGTATTTTACTTTTGCACATTCATAATTTATTTTGATGAACTTGTTTGTCCTAGAGTCCACATCAGAGCGTACCTTTTCCCTGTCTATCTGATCAGACGGCACTTTATATGGAATATTTAAAGTGTCTTACATAACTGTTCTCCACAAACTGTGCAATTGGTCTTTCAGCATTGGTCACTATTAGAATGCTAACCACCTCTTAGATGGTAAATTATGGAAATGAACAAATCAAAGTGAAATGTTTTTGTGGTACGGTTAGTCCTTCCAAAGTGCATTTTATTATTATTATTCACACATATTTATCTTAAAGCTTATGCAGGAGGAGAGCAGTACAGTTATTGCTAGAATTACTAATGAAATAACTATATACTTATTCCAGTATACATCAAGTATATACTTATATACTTGATGTAGCTGTTTCTGCGACGTATGTTCCTCATAAGTGACTTATGTGTAGGGATGTGCTGACACACAGGCCACGAAACTAGAAGCAACACGGTATTGGGTTCACGAGAACGAGATGAGATTTTAACACCATTTAACTAAAACAATCTTCAATAACTGGAAAAAAAAAAGTCTTACATTTTAAGATTTAATCATTGGGCTTGTGTCTGTGGTTCTATATAGGATGATGGGAGAAATTTGAAGACATTCCTACAATATTTAAGGCTGTTCGATTATGGAAAAGATGATAATCCCCTTTTTATACATTTTTGGTCAATTATTGAAATTACCATTATTTAAAGCAATAGTATGTGGATTCTCTCCCTCCTCCCGCTGAATTTTAAATGCCACCAGATGCTGAAATGTGAAATCTTTCGGGTTGTTAATTGTAGTTGTGCATGGTAAATCCAAAGAAGAGAGGTTGTGAATATTGCTGCTACAACCCATCGTTCATTCAATTTAATCCACATTCGTTTGATTCGAAGCGTAGCAGATTGAGCAGGTTTCTCAGTATCTGCTCTCTCATGCAGTACGTTTTAGAGTAGCCTGGACAAGCTAACCACTAGCAAGAGTGAACCAACATTCTGTTAGGATTATGGCAGCACGCCACCAGAGATAACTATGTTATACATTTACAACATACGCCATAAAATACCAGGAAATAATTGCTAGAAACATACGTGTTGGAGATTTAATCTTTAAACTCACGTTACTTTGTTACTACTGTTATTACTTTATATCAGTCTCATTAATAATTATGATTAATTGCTTTATTACATTAAATATATAGCTTGCTTATATCGGTAAACTATGCATTTAGCCAAACTAGATGTTTATTTTTTTAATGTTCTGTCTGTTACAATAAATGGTTGCATGCTAGTGAGTTCTGGTCATGTAGGGGTTATTAGAACATTTTGTTGTAACAGACAATAAACAATATAATGTAACAGCTAAGCTGTCTGAGCAAAGATAAATTATGGCCTTGTGTGTGTTCTCTGACTGATTCAATGCATAGCGGTTTAGGATTGACGGTTTTACAAGAGATTAGCTGTAGCTAATACGTCAATATTCTAGGTGGTACGAACCAGTGTTAAAAAGATGTACAGTACTTCTTTGTATGGTAATGTCTTGGACAACCTGCCTGTTTTATAGTGTCATTAATGGTCATTTGTATTTTTGGGGACCAGGAGCCTTATAAACACCTGGCCGAAACCCACCTTGGTATTTGGAAGTTTGAAGTTTGAATCTGACAATACTTAAATAATGATGATGATGATTATAATATCTTATTTATGCATGCATGCTCTGCGTCCCAATGAGAGAGCAGATACTTGGTCACATGCTCAATCTTCTAATCAAACAAATGTGTATTAAATGGAAATATATAATATCATATAATAATATTGATATCATTTTGTATAAATACATAAATAAGCATTTGTGTTTGAGGCTGTAATGTGATTAAGGCCATATAAATAAAACTTGACAATAAGCTCCTCCCCCCCTCCCCAGAGAACAACGGGCTGCCGGAGAAGGAGCGTCAGCAGGTAGCCGAGCGTCTTCTGCGCGTGGTGTGCTCCGACCTGGGCATGCTGGCCGTCCTCGGCAGCAAGGACTTCCTGAAGCTGGCGCAGACCCTTGTGGACACGGGCGCGCGCCACGGCGCCTACTCCACGCGCGATGCGCTGGGCGGCATGGCCGCGCTGGCGCTGCGCCAGCTGCCGCGCACCTACAACCAGGTGAAGGTGAAGGTGACGTGCGCGCTGGGCGCCAGCGCGGCGCAGGGCGTGGCGGTGGCCTGCCACGCCCAAGCGGCCGGCGCCGACGCCTGCTACGTGCTCACGGCCCACCAGGTGGAGGGCGGGCGGCTGCGGCGCTACGTGCTGGGCATCCGCGAGGCGGAGCTGCGTGAGGGCCCCGAGCAGGTGCAGCAGTGGGCGCAGAACGTGCTGTCGGAGTTCGTCATGTCCGACATCCGCGCTGTGTACGTGTGGGAGCCGCGGGTGTGGGCAGTGGCCGCCGGGGGGGGCGGGGCGGCAGGGCCGGCGGGCGTGGCGGCCGGGCGCGGGCGGCTCTGCCTGCGCTGCGCCGGCTGCTCCCTGGGCGCCGTGGTGCAGGCCGTGCTAGGCCGGCGGGGCCTGCAGGCGCGGGGGCTCCACGAGCTGGCCGAGCTGCTGTCATGCTGCCGCGACATCGCCTCCTCCGCCAGCCTGTCCCTGCGCGACGAGCCGGCCACTGCCCTGGCCCCCGGCGCGGGCCTCGAGGACGGCCGGTGCCCGACGCCGCCCTGCTGGGACGCGGCGGCGGAGGCGCTCCTGCGTGTGCACGCCCACTTCGAGCAGATCTGCGAGGCGTACGGCCGCAGCAAGGCCACGGCGCCGCTGCTGCAGGGCCTCAACAAGCACCTGCTGGGCACGCTGGCCTGCCTGCTGGCGCCGCTGCGCCTGGCCGCCCTGGAGCTCAGCAGCCAGCGGAGGCCCACGCTGCAGCTGGTGCTGCCCGTCTACCTGCGCCTGGAGAAGCTGTTCACCGCCAAGGCGGGCGAGGCCGGCGCCGGCACCGCCAGCAAGCTGTGCCACTACTTCCTCGAGGCGCTGAAGGAAAACTTCAAGGTGCTGGCCTTTTGGTGTAGTTGGTGTTGCTATTGCTGTTTGTGCTGTTGTTATTTATTTTGTAGTTTGTTTTGTAGTTTGTCATTTATTTTGTAGTTTTGTTTTGTAGTAATTAATTTTGTACTTTGTTTTGTAGTTTGTCATTTATTTTGTAGTTTTGTTTTGTAGTAATTTATTTTGTACTTTGTTTTGTAGTTTGTTTTGTAGTAATTTGTTTTGTAGTTATTTATTTTGTAGTTTGTTTTGTAGTTTGTTTTGTTGTTTTTATTTTGTAATTTGTTTTGTAGTTTTTGTTTTGTAATTTTTGTTTTGTAGTTTGTTTTGTAGTTTTTGTTTTGTAATTTTTGTTTTGTAATTTTTGTTTTGTAGTTTGTTTTGTTGTTTTTATTTTGTAGTTTGTTTTAGCTGCTGTTCTTTTGTTCTTTGCTGTTTCTTGCTCTTCCTTGTTGCTTTTCTATGTCGTTGCTTTGGTTGTTGTTCTCTGTTGCTGTACCATGTGACCAAACTCCTCGTTTGTCCAGGTGGAGCGGGCCCACCAGGTTGCCATGGTGCTGGACCCCCAGCTGAAGCTGCGGTCTGTGCCGGCCTACCAGCACGAGGACATCATCGCCCGGGCGTGCGACATGGCCGCCGACCCCCGGGACAGCTGCAGCGGCGGGGGTGGAGCCAACGCGGGGGCCGGCTTGGGGTCCGAGGAGCGGGAGCCGGATGGGCCCTCGACCCCCAAGAGGAGCCGCCTGGAAGGGGGCGGCAGGGCAGGCGGCGGGGGCGGCGTTACGTCGACGTGTGCGATCCCAAACAGCAGCGGTGGCAACGCCCAGGTGAGGCAGGAGATGCTGCAGTACCTGGCGGAGCCTCTACTGCAGGGGGCGCCAGACCTGCTGCAGTTCTGGAGCGGCAGCGGGGGGGCAGGCGAGCGCTTCCCTCGGCTGGCCCGCCTGGCGCTGTGGCTGCTGGCCGTGCCGGCGGTGGGCGCCCGCGCAGAGTGCGCCTCCGTGTGCGAGCAGAGCATGGCGGTGCGGCGGCGCCAGCAGGTCACCGCCGAGGAGATGAACAAGCTGGTCTTCCTGCGCTCCAACATGGGATGAGGGAGGAGGGGCGGTGGGAGGTGCAGCCCCCCACACACACACACATTGACTCAAGACTATTTCTATTCCTTTAGGTTTTAGACTAACTTTAACTGTAGAGGCGTTATAGGCACAAAGTTCTTCTTGTCGCAGACGTAAAAAACATTTATAATAATAATTTTAAAAAACAAGTTGAAAACAAATGCTAGTTTTAGATTATTTACGAATTACCGTTAAGCATTTGGGCTCGCTGCCTGAAGTGAAAGGCTAAATGAAGAGAAGCAGTGTTTTAGGGGTGGAAGGGTCAGGTAAACGCACTGTTTAGCCATGGCTCTCCAGTTATATAAATCTCATGATCTCCAGTTAGATAAACCAATTTCCATATGGTTGAACTTCGAGGCTACGTTAGGTGGCAATGGCTAACTGCTGTATACATTTCATACTTTTATTAATAAAGTAGCTTTTTGTTTGAGCTTCAGCCTGCACTGCACTACACAGATTTTTATTTTATACTTGCATTCACAAGAAAGCCAATGTATGGCAGGGATGGTAAACTTGAGATGTGTACGACGATAACAGATCACAAACTAGTTAGTGGCTTGCAAACAGGTACTGTAATGCTAGATAACTCCAGTTAACAATGTGGCTTTGACCTTCTATATGGGCTGGTTTACACCCTGCATACTTAACATATAACTCTTCCCTTATATGGGTGGATAATTATAGGTTTTCACTGTGCATTAAGGCAATAACCTTAATTGTTAGCTACAGTAACCTCTTCTAAAAAATATGTTCTGATGTAGGTCCTGTAGAAACATTTAAGATAAATTATTTTGTATCTGTTATATGAATGGAGGTCTTCTCAGGAAAGAGCACAGGCAAACATTTCCCATTATCTACTGAAAATAAACGATTGACTTCTTGTGAATCGTTCCACCCCTAATCGAGATGAGTGCCATTTGTAACCAAACCAAAATGTGAGATTCCCTACAATTATAATCGAAACAGGAAGGCAATTTCAACAATTCCCACTAACTACATGGGTTTTTGTATGCATTTTAAAAGTAGCCAAGTAGTACTTTAAGTTTTCATGTCCAAATAATTCTGTTCATGATTTAAGGGAATGATTCAGTAGTAATAAAAAAGATATAGCCCTTAGGATATTATTCCATCTGTCACCTTTAGTTTAGCCTTCATGTGCATTTACTTAAACACAAACCATCATGTGAGGCATTTCTCCAATGACTCGATGGCCTTTTCATCTTTAGTCCATGCCTTGTCTTTCTCTAACAATTTTGTGCATGGTTTATTTGACCTCCTCAGATGAAAAGGCTAGCAGTTGGAGCCAATGCCCTCTAGTGGCTAAATATTTTTCCAACAACAACATTGCCATTGATATCAGTACCTCAAAGTTGCACATGCAGGTGTATATACAAGAACAACCTTACCTTTTTGAAAAATACATCCCTCTTCAATATCCTACAGTGTCTTTACACTGTTGGGAACATCCTCTTAATAGTGAATATCCTCCTCAATAGTGAATATCCTCTTAAAAGTTCACGTTTATATGCATGACTATACCACAGCAGATGGCCTCAAACTGTCCTCTAGGATAAGCAACTGCTTTAGAACTGCACACCCGTTTCTTCTCATGCAGTGAAAGTATTTTAGCAATGCCAAAGTGAATATGTCAAGAATAATATATTTCAGTGTAAGGATGTATATTAATAAACGTTTTATACTAAATGTAGCCCATTGTCTCTGGTCCAGTTGAACTCCGTTAAAAAATGAAAATGCCTTGGGTGTCTAAATCAAAAGCTATTTGATGCATGTTAACAACTGGAGTTTCATACTTTTTTTTTCTCTTCCGTTAAAAGTTCAGTACTTAATTTTTTTTTTTTAAAGTTGGTTTTATTGATGTTCATAAGCAAAAGAGACTACAAAGTTAAGGTAATGTAGCGGTTAAGATGATCCATGCACTGAGTTTATTTCTTCAATTGATTTAGCTTGTCTTTAATTCAGTTTTTGTATTTTTCTTTTTCAAATGACCCTGACTTTAAATAATATTACAGGACAAGACAAACGTCGATGCGTATTCATTTTCAATCTTGACCTGTTGGGATATGTGGGGGAAGACATTCCTTTATTATTTTTAACGTTTATATTTTCTTTTTGTGTGGGGGGGGGTTCTTATTATGCGGGATAATTTGATTTGTTTTATCATATAATTTCTTCCATTAGCATTTGAAATGTAAAATCTCCTCTGGGACAAAACGACATTGTTGACCTGATGTCAACTCAAGTTAATGTATTACTTAATCTGAGGGGGAAATGAGAGCTCTTACCTAAAATATGCATGCTTATGTTATTAGTAGTACTGATCTATATAATTATTAGGAGTGTTTATTCAAAAGGGAAAGTGATCCATGATGCTGAGCCACGGTACTGTAGCTCAAATGTTTCCCGTCAGAAATTTAATGGGTGGCGATCTTCAGCGTGATCATGGCTCAGTGGCTATGGGGTGACGTCATTCTTTATCCCCGTTAATGTACATACGAGCAAACTGCTGGGTTTTTTATGCCACAAGGGGGCGCCTTGATTGCAGCTGTAGGGAGCACCAATAACGCCATACCTCTTTTTATACAGTAAACAGTTTTGATATGGTAGATAATTCTAGCTATAGGGCCTAGATATTGTTAGGGGGAAATTTAATTCAGGCTTAAGTTTTCTTTTGTTTGTGAAATTTGACCTTATTTAAATAATAGGCCTACAATAAAATAAAGGTGTGGTTTTCAGATGGTTTATTTAGTAAGATGTTATGGTTTTTGTATGGATTGTAGTTTACAAGCATTTCTTCCTTTTTATATTCTGCGGAACTGCAAAAAAACGATTTGATTCTTTTGATTTGTCTTTTTTCTTTTAACTACACTTTGGCAGGTAGCTGTGTAGATTCACATGAGTTGTCTTATTAGTATGCCTAATTTATACTTTTGTAGTAACACTATTTTTATATAAAGTTGGAGATCTGAGTCAACTGTTGTTTTCCTGTGTCATATACATTATATGGCAGCGCTGTTTGTGTTCATTACCCACTGTAACAAGTGACTGTGTGAATAAACTGTCAAATTAATGGTGTAGCGTGTATTTCCTGATGATGAAGCCATTGGGACCTTTTGCTTAGTACATGGTTCTACAGTACTAAGTGCTTTGCTGGGGCTAAATGTAAACCTTCTCTTTAAAATGCTTTGCTAAAGAACTTGAGTTGGCTAGCCTTAGCCTGGTCATGCATTTGGGGGGGGGCAAAGGTTATAACATAGGCCTATTTCACACAATTGAATTGCAGGAGGCTTGTGTTTGTGCTAGAACAGTGTGGTTTGGTTTTGCTTCATGCTAGCCTTGGTAGCATGAAGCAAGACTGCAAGAATGTCCACCTCTAAATGACTGTAACTTGATGGAGTTTGCTGCAGCTAGGCAACCTACTTGGACTAAAGTCTAATCTAGCTAATACTATATTTTGTAGGCATATATAGGACAATATTGAACTACATCAACTTAAATAATTCAGTATTTCAAACGCAACATTAAACAGGCAGTGGTGGAACAATGTTTTTAGGATTAGTCCTGACTTCTACTTTACTCTTTTTGATTTGTTCAGAGAAGACGGTGTTGACATTCTACAACTCACTTATTATGAGGCTGAGGGGGTGGGTTAGGGGGCCTTAAACAACCACCAAGGCACACAGATAGGCTAGCCTTATCCGGACCGGCCATCATTTGCAGAACAACCGACCTGAAACACAAATGCTTCCGCGTAAAGTGCTGGGTTATGGAACGGTTTCGGAGCATCTCGTACGCAATGAATCACTATGCCTGTTTTCCACTGAGCATTTATGCACAACCTGAAATTTTAGCTCTTTATGTATAAACGTATGTATGTACCTTTTAATGTAAGTCTAATTGCAATGTTCCTACATGACATCGAGCAAGTTCACCTGCCTGTACCACAGTTTGACACAAGGGGGCAGTGTCTGGCTTTGCTGCGAAGGGTAAATTCATCACCAGCGCCAGGTAACTGCCTGGGATATGCTGAGCTGGAGTTTTAGTGAAGCAGGGAAGGCTAATTTGTCCCTCTTTACATAACAGCCTCTCTGTCTTACACTGCAGTCTGAATGAAGTCTGGCATAAAGCAGACTCGTTGAGTGTTGGATTGTAAATAAGGCTAAAGCAGTAGGCCCGTCCCAAAGTTGTGCCCTCCCTCCCCAATCCCCCACACCTCTCAAGGTCAGCATACGTCTCCCACCTGTCCCCGTATGCTCAGCGAGCAGTGGCATGAGGAAGGAACTTGCGTTCGCATCCGGGGCGACCATCCTGAGGGAGGTGGGTGGCGTGGTACCAGTGGCGTGGCGGCGGTCCCTCCGGCGATGACTGTGATTGGTAGTGACACCAGCCTATACAAACTGCCAGGGCGCATCCGCCCAGCCTCTTGTCATGTGTCGTGGCTGCTCATGCTCCACCAAGCTGCCGCCAACGCCCAGTGCACCCACCGTCCCAGGACCTGCAACACACCCACCGTCGGAGCGACGCACACACACACACACACTGCAGGCATGAACGCTGTTTCAATCAGCTCCAGTGCTGTGTGGCTGTGAATGTGACGGCCATTAAAGCGGAGATCGTAAACATTGTCACATGAAGAAATGAATCCATAAAGACACGTAGACATTACTGCTATATAGCTACTACATTGATTAGCAGATGCTTTGACAAACAGACCCAGAGTGACCAGGTACAGGTGTTAAGGAGCAGGCAGGGTCACAGTGACCAGGTACAGGTGTTAAGGAGCAGGCCGAGTCACAGTGACCAGGTACAGGTGTTAAGGAGCAGGCAGGGTCCATGACATAAGGTCATAAGGTAAATAGCACATGTACCAACCCCACCCCCTGTTGTTCGATTTCAACGTGACGTCACCACACAGTCCCTTTTACACACCCCTTTCCTTCCACATGTTGACCCTCCTGCCCTGGGACCCCTATCTACATGTATGCACCCCCTCTCGACCTCCCCCCGCCCAGGCCTTTAATATTTCACACAGACGGGGGGGACAGAAGTGTGTTCAAGGTTACGGCTATAAATAGCCCCTGTGTGACCCACCAATCTGGCAGCCATTATATATTAATCCCCCTCGTGACCTGGGGAGCAAGTCCATCCTGTCCGGCCGCCACAATGTGTGACGTCTGACAGCAGTGACTCTCTCTCTCTCTCTCTCTCTCTCTCTCTCCTTGTCAGTTGGAACCATAGACTGAATAAATGGACCCACTGTGACGTCACCATATAGTAGTGCTGATGAAGAGGCTGAGACTAGAGACATTCTCCTAGGTGATGTAGTGCTGATGAATTAGTGCTCTATTTCATCTTGTGCTTGCTGTTCCCTGTCCATGACCTGTCCTATGTTCATCTATTTCAATCCTTCTGTTTAGTTGCAACATTGTCGGTTCATCATTGTTTTCCTCGTCTGTCCATAGTGCATGTACCTGCCTGTGCTGGGTTCAAAAGACACATGAGCAGCCTACCAGCCCTGTGTTGGGTTCAATCGACCCATGAGCAGCCTACAAGCCCTGTGTTGGGTTCAATAGGACAGTGAACAGCCTACCAGCCCTGTGTTGTCCCCGTCATGTACCTGCCTGTGTTGGGTTTATTAGACCAGTAAGCAGCCAACCAGCCCTGTGTTGGGTTCAATAGACCTTTGAGCCGCCTACCAGCCCTGTGTTGGGTTAAATAGATATGTGAGCAGCCTACCAACCCTGTGTTTGTTTCAATAGACTCATGAGCAGCCTACCAGCCCTGTGTTGGGTTAAATAGATATGTGAGCAGCCTACCAACCCTGTGTTGGGTTCAATAGACCCCCGAGCAGCCTACCAGCCCTTTGTTGGGTTTAATAGACCCATGAGCAGTCTATTAGCCCTATGTTGGGTTCAATAGACCAATGAGCAGCCTACCAGTTATGTGTTGGGTTCAAAAGACCAGTGAGCAACCTACCAGCCCTGTGTTGGGTTCAATAGACCCCTGAGCTGCCTGCCAGCCCTGTGTTGGGTTAATAGACCCCTGAGCAGCCTGCCAGCCCTGTGTTGGGTTCAATTGACCAGTGAGCAACCTACCAGCCCTGTGTTGGGTTCAATAGACCAGTGTGCAGCGTGTCAGCCATGTGTTGGGTTGAATAGACCCATGAGCAACCTACCGGCCATGTGTTGGGTTCAATAGACCAGTGAGCAACCTACCAGCCCTGTGTTGGGTTCAATAGACCAGTGAGCAGCCTGCCAGCCCTGTGTTGGGTTTAATAGACCCCTGATCAGCCTGCCAGCCATGTGTTGGGTTCAGTAGACCCATGAGCAGCCTGCCAGCCTTATGTTATCCTTATTTTTTGGGTCCCGTATGCTTACATCCTGACAGGACGAGGCTGAGACTAGGCTAAGTGGAGCTTTGCCGAGCTCAGCAAAACTGCATGCTGACGTGTAACAGAACTGGAATGGGGAATACCTTGTGAGACCTGTGGTTATGGTTTGGTTTAAATGTGTTTAGCGTTCGTTGAAATATTTTTTTGGCTCTGAATAAAAAATACTTAAAAACATTTTTATTTTTTTACTGTTTAATAAAGACAAATTAGACGTAAATCTATTTCGCCCTGTAGAACAATATGGCATGGTACGTTATTTAAAATGAGTTGGCACTCTAAATCAACTAATATAAATCCAGAAACGTCAACATTATTACTCCGGACCATGTCTGTAATGAGGTGCACAGTAACGCCTTTAACAGTCGACCATTAACAAAATGAAGTCATTTTTACTGTCAAACAATTAAGTGAAAGTCGGTCTTGCTTTTAACGTGGGGTGTTGAGGTTATTGCAAGACCGTTCTCTTCACAATCCCTTCTCTTTAATTTTCTTATCATTTTTTATTGACTCTTTGTAAACCCAACTGCAACCTTGCCACTTGCTTTGTGATGGCCTGTTAGAAACATTTACCTTAAATATCTGACATGTATATAATAAAATATTGTGTAAAATGTCTCTCGCTGCCCAATTTGGTCAAGTGTCTACAGGCACAATACTGTGTCCTCATTAGGCTGTGTGATTACAGCAGAGTAGTGATTGTTCTGTGTATTATGCTAGCTCTTTAGCTGAACCATGGCTCATGGCAAAGGAAAGGACCCCACGTCCCCCCCCCCCCCCCACCCCCCCAATCCCTCCATCCAAGACCCATTAGCACAATTACAAACACACACACACACACAATGTTGGCCCTAACTCTACCTAGGTCTTGGATTCCCACACCTCCTTCAAGAGCCCGTGTGAATCTCTGTGATCTCCCCTCTCCTGTATAAACATGTCTTTGCACATTTGTTACCTTGCTTTCATGAGCTCTTTGTTTTCCACCTGATCAGACTGTTGGCTCCCACGAGGAACGTCAACGCAGAAGTATATCACAACAAGATTGAGGTCCATTACCAGTGAACAATTACTTTCTCCTTGCGTTGCCGGTAGCGACAGGCCACCCCTGTGCACCAAATGCACTTTTAGTTCAGCATTTAGTGACTTCTTGTTCTATACATTCCGTCATCTCATTTCCATGATTTGTAGCTACTGGCTGGATGAAAATTAATCTTCAGGGAGAATAACTCCTCTTTGGCATGGAAGCTAGACCCTCGACTCAAAATACAAAGTGGGCAATTTCAGTTGGCACGGATACTGAGAAATGGCCTTCTTATCAAGCATTTCTGGTAATTAAGGGTGATGGATGATTTACATTTTCTAAATGCAACCATCGGCAAAAGAAAATGACTACAGACATTCAGGGGCATTCTTGTCCTTTATTTGTAAATAGGCGTGCAGTAAAGCCCACTTTTGTAATGAGGAGACCTAGTTGGTTAATCTGTAAAACACTGCACAAAATGTATATGTATACTGTATATATACACATATATTTAT
>JAODOY010064597.1:0-16922 GCA_025399855.1 Forbesichthys papilliferus
ATAGGGAGTGAGAGAGAGAGAGAGAGAGAGAGAGAGAGAGAGAGAGAGAGAGAGAGAGAGAGAGAGAGAGAGAGAGGCAGAGGGAGATCTCAACTTTTCTTGTGTACAACAGAATGAAAGGTTGTTCATCATGGATGACATTTCACTATAGTGCACCTGGTCTCATCGATCTGATAACTTTACAATCACTTTATAGGGCTTTTACTGGGCCTCTTTGGTTCACTGGAATCACTGGAAGATGTCCCACTACTGTGTACTGTAGCACTCCATCTAGTTAAAGCATCAAAAAGATACATTTTGACACAGGAGAGAGTTCCATTTCCATCTGATTTATGTCCCTGAGTTTACATACATGTTGTTTTCCTCTGTTGAGAGGTAGCACACTGGATAGGGGTAGCATGATCTACAAACACTAAACGCACCATAGGTCTGTGGGGTGTGTCTGTGCTAATCTCAGTTTTAAGAGACCTGGCCAGACTATGTTTAAATGATACTCTTGCTGAATACTGATAAAACAGATGGACCTTGCTAACTTAGGTTGTGGCATATAACTTGCAGAGTGAGATGTTATTTACGTGATGTGAATACGTGAGAGTAATACCTCTTGTTATTTTGCCAGGTTTTTCCGGGGAACAAATATCACCAGAAAATCAACCAAGTCATAATCATTCTATGTTACTGTAAGTTCTGAGTTTGGTTCTGCCAGAAGAGCCATAGGAAATACATTTGCAAAAATATTTCCAAACTATTTATCAAAATGTCGAAGGCATCTGATAATATAAGTTTTTTTTTTCAGTTCAAAAACCCTGAATGAAATATCCACCATACTTGTTTAATGTAAAGCTGTACATTTGGAGTCAGGTCACAGAAAGAGAAGAGAAGGTTTTTAAAATGAAAGGTTATAGTGACAGGCAGAGATATGAAACCTCCCCCCTCTTTACCGTGACGCTGTGCGCATGTGTGTGCGTGCATTAGTGTTCGTGCCAAGGGAGCGCACATCTATGCAACTGTACACAGCACAATACAGTCAGTTACTATAACTGTTCATGTCAGTGTAGGGTGAGGTGTGTGTGTGTGTGTGTGTGTGTGTGTGTGTGTGTGTGTGTGTGTGTGTGTGTGGCATGCGCGCTCATTAACGCGTGCATGCACCAGGCTTGCGTTAATAGAGATGAGAGGCGCAGGGTCAGTATGTTTCCATGCATAATTCATGAAGCAAATTTTGGCGGAGGGGTCCCAGGGGAGATCTGCTCCATTGTAGTGGCTGCAGACATAAACAACAGAGTGGCATGACGTGCGGGGGATGGAGGCAGGCAGGGGAAAGGGGAGGGGGTGTAAGAATAAGAAATACGCCTTGATATAAGAGGCGTTCCCCTTCTCTGTTTTCGCTCCCTTTCCATCCTCCATAACCAAACGGAGGGAGAGGGACAGAGAGAGAGAGAGAGAGAGAGAGAGAGAGATTATCTGCATGCATCCCTCTCTCTCTTTTTTTAGTCAGTGTTTGTTTACATTTTGTATTTTCCCTGCCAACTGGTTAATATAATTAAATCGGGGGATATGGTTGTATAATTAACATATCAAGCATCAGGCTGGAATTACACAAGAATCTGCAGTTGCTTCTAAGGGGATACAAATAGAGTCGTAATCCGTGTGTGTGCGCGCGCGCGAGTGTGTGCGTGTATACTTGAGTAGTCGGTGAAGCGTGCGTGCGTCTGCGGTCTGCGAGTCTCACCCTCCAAGTTGTGTTTGTGCTCCGTGGAGTAGGCTTTGCCAATCATAGTCCAGACGGGCCGGAGACACCCGAACAGCCCCTCCAGGAAGCCCCCTCCCCCGGTAGACTGGCACTGCAGCCGAGCGTTGCCCACGTGGTTGCGCACCGCCCCGGTCTCCGCGCACGGTCCCTCTCCCTCGGTGTGCCCGGGAGCCCCGTTGTTGTCGTTGTCGTGGAGCTCCAGGATGCTGTTGGCGAAGCACTCGTGCTGCTCTATGCTGTGTGTGGGGCTACGGCGTCCTCCGCTCTCGCCGTCCGCCACGACTCCCGTCTCTATGGAGATGACGTTGCGGAGGACGCACTGGGTCGGGGTCAGGTCCATTTCCGGGGTGCAGGGAGTCTCCGCATCGAGCCTCCGGAAGGAAGGCGGTTCGGAGAGGGGCGAGTTGAAGCCGGAGAGGGACGGGGAGGGCGCGCGGTGTTCATGGATGAGGGCCATGAGGGACTCTACTCATCAGAACAACCCACCAACTGAGAGCCCTAGTAGGCTGGCTACCTGCCACAAGGAAGATACATAACTGAGTCAACGACTGGTAAAAGTTCACACTGAAGTAGTGGTTTGCAAATGTCCACCCCTTCTATTATTATTTTAATTTCAATCATGTTGCAACCCCTTTCTATATAGTGTATATTTTCTAGCTTTTGACAATCTACCCAAAGGGTAGAGACTGTCAATGGACACAATGACCTCTTTGAAGGGAGTAAGATACCTTCTTTTTTTAAAGTCTCTTGGGGTTCAGTAAATGTCACACAAAAAATCACAGTCACATTGAGATGAATTCACAACCTTAAGGGTTATATTTTAGATGTCTCACTCTGTCTGTCTACCTATTTCATAGGCAGTGTGACCTATGAAGACATAAATCTAGCAAATACCCTACTATTTTAATCCCTACAAATCCAAATCTTAATATTTTGTTTATAATTCTGTTTGTAACAAGAGTCAAATGAATTAGTCTACTCTATGTTATAGAATAATCACTTAATCACTTACCCACTCAATAATAAAACATGTACCATTTGGAGAAACTTTTGTAAAGTTTACTAAGAATGTTGGAAATTCCAGAGACACATCATTGCATTCATAGTCAATTAATTTCCTCCATTATATTTTGTAAATGTCTAGTGTTAACTTTACTTAAGTCAACAACCATTATGATTATTATTTACACCAAATGATAAGTATTTACACCAAAAGAGCAAAGAAAAAACACTGCTATGGGGATGAGATGCAGTTGTTAGGTTATATAGGTCTTATATATATATATAATATATAGGCTATATTACTTTATAAATATAAATATTGTATGACAAACAATGTGGTCTGTTTTACATTTTGATCTCAACATCATTATCATTTTGTCACATTACAAAACAATAATGTTTCACATGAGCAGTCATAGACTATCCTTATAATATTGGCATGATGATATAAAATAATTCTTTCATAATGTAATCTACATCTGTTTATAGGCTATAGCAGAACAGTCTATGAGGCAAACTAGGTAACACGTTGTACATGTATGTCTAGGCTACATTAGGCTAATATGTAAATCTAACAAATTTACAATATAGAAAAACAATTAAGTTATAAAAAAGGAGCAGGAATTAACGAACCAAGCCTTCATCATAAAGCATGAAGTCTTGAAAAATGATCCTCATTACAGAACTAGCGCTTATACATCTGTTGTCTGGAAATACACATCACCTCACACTGACATAACAACATATCATTCACATGCGACTGATTCTGTGACTAAATAATGTCCCCACTTAATTTATTTCGAGGCATCAGCTGCAGGAATTGCAGCGGATCGCTACGGCTGTACCCTAATAAGCGTAGTAGCCTACAGTAAACGCAGCCTTCGGTACGGTGTAGCCTATGCATCAACGGTTCTCCTGCTGTTCTGATCTTGAGAATCAGTGCGTCGTCACATGTCCACATTGTTAAGGTTAAAATTTTACTCTGCCTATTTGGCTGCCGTTTGCTGTCGATCAACATATAACATGTAACATGCTATAACTAGCTCCCCATCGGCAACCTCTACCGTGTTAATGACAGCCACCTGCTCATCACTTCAAAATGCTTTAAATGTTGCTTACCTCAATGGCGAATAGTGACGTCCATCGCTGTGAGTTGCACGTAGTAATCCACGTTGTATTTGAGTAGCCTTAGCCTATGTTTATTTTATACGTTGTTCTAATGTTTACCAATTGATTACCGGTATTTCACTTCTACGCGTTTGTTGGTTTAATCTGCCCACGACCGCTTCTCGGATCTCGACATCCAGTGAGGTTTAAAGCCAATAATTATCTACCATGCCTCCCGTCTGTCTGCACAATTTACCTGTATTTAGTATTCGCCTCCTACTCTACCAGATGTTATATTATTGTCTTGTGTAATACAATACAATCTCGACAAGGTTTAGCCTTCGAAGTCGATCTCACCTATGTTAAGAGGACGGGAGAGGGGCGTGATGTTGTGACGGAGATCGAGATGCTATGGTGCGATGAGGAGGAGGAGGGGACGGAGGGGGGGGGGGCGACAGCGTCAAGGTCTATTGATGTCCTCCAATCAGAAAAGACCTGAGGTCTGACGAGTACAGTCCAACGTGTGATCGGACCGCGGCAGGTAACGGGTTCATGTGCATCGCTGGATACAACGACGTTTGTGTTTGTGTGTATGGGGTTATCAAAATGATGTCATCTCCAAAGCATGCAGAATGTGACTGGACAGCGATTTAAACCCCTCAAAACCCTATTAACACACTCTGTATCGATTGTAATTGGTGTATAATCTGTGAGAGCCCCTTCTGCGAGACACTCAAAGGACGTTTGTTTTAATGAGCTCAAATATACTGACCCATTTTTCCACTAAAATGAGGAGGAGGGGTGGCTTCGAAAGACCCTGAACTATTTTACAGTCAGTGAAATATATCTTATACATTGAATCTTTATACGTAAATAGAATATACTAAAATATAATGTAGGCCTACGGGCCTCTGTACATACAATAAATGAATGCAAATATATGTCTTCGGTGAATCTAACTCAAATACTGTTATTTTAAATAGCCTCATTTTCTAAACTATAAGTAAAGAAAATCTGCCTTTCTTGGGTTCAAATTCCATGGGGTTCATTTGTCAAAGGGAGATCATGGACCCCCTTAAACATTCCACCTTCCAAAAATCTAATTATTTGTCAGACACAGAAACAACATATTTGTTTAACATTTGGTAATTTCACTCCATTATTGTCTGTCTAAATGGTTCTAGATGACCCTCTTTGAGTTCTAAATCCAAATCCTGCCCTTATCCCTTAGATTAAACCTATGTTAGATTTAAACCCTAACAATGACATCATTCTTGTAAACAGCCAGGAATACCCAACTTGCACCACTATCTCTGATTGAGGCATATAGTTGCACATAGACACAATAATGCCATGTAGTGGAACATGAACAGGAGCATTAGTATTTGATTATTAGATATTCTTAATTAATGTCTATAATCCAAAACAATGTAATTGCATGTTAATTGTTATTGTTATTGCATGTTAACAAAAACATTAGCGTTTACCGGTATTAACATGCTTTGTTATATCAAAGACAATATGCAATATTCAGTTCTAGGATAAGATGTTTCAAATGTACACATTAAAATGGAGGCATCCCATCAATCTCCTCTCTGTGGTTTATAGTGAGGCAGTGTATTTCTTCACATCAAAAGTACTCCTCCTTCCCTTTTCTGATGACATTCTCTATGGTATATTTATTGTTGCTAAGTTACTGGGTGGTTCTTCGTACAGTTGTCAAAGTGTCACCATCTTATTATACCTTTGATATTCGTCTACTTCTAGAAACTGTAGGCTACTACTGTTTGTCCTGGAGAAGACACCTATGTGGCGCTGCAGTGGAGCTGTACAAGGCAAAACAAATTCACCAGAAAATAAAGTCTATAGTGTGACAGGGAAATAAGACTTTACTGTGATAATAGAGCTGTATAACAAACAGTACAAAATATCCATCCAAATGATGCATCATTTGGTTAGCAATGCATTTGTAGGGGATAGAATGATCATGTTTGGCCTTTGAATGTTAGGCAGAGGGTTGCTATTCACACTCACACGTACAAAACATTGGAGGAAAGTAACGAGGATTTACAGTATATTTATGTGTGCAGGTGCATTGTGGGTATCCATACAAGGCCTGGTGCCAAATGGCCACAGATTGTCCATCCCAGTCCAGTTATGGGGGGTGGGCACTTCTGGATGCTGTCGGGGTGTGTTGGGGTGGGCTTTGTGTGCGTGTGTGTGTTGCGGTGGGGGGGTGGTGGAATCAGGGGTCAACATCAATCTCGCTCAGCCAGCTGCCTCCCCGGAGAGCCTATTTATTGGTCTTAATCAGGAGCCCCTCATGTTACTCTTTGTCACTTCCTCTCACATATTGCTGAATGGGTCGCAATTAGCTGGTCCACTCAGCTGTGCTGTAAAATGGAACACAGAAGCTTATAGCAGCACACATAATTAGTGCTTCCGATTGTACATCTTATTTTGAAACATATGAGAAAGGAATTAGCTTATAACAAATGGCAGACATCAATGCCTGCAATGAAAGGAAGCTGTGTTGGTTCCTGCGTATGTGAATACATAAGGATTTGCCTGTGTGTGCGTAATATGTGTAGCTGTCTGTGACAGGGTGTGATGATGTGATCACTTCCTGTCTAGCATACTACTTCTGTTCCAACCATTTAGTCTCATATTGGGGGTCATTAAGAATGGCGCCAACCTGGACAGGGGAAGTCTCCATTTCAACACGGGGGATGATCTCACCTCCTGTCTACGGCTCAGGAGGAGATTTCATTCACAAAGTTCATCCATTTACACACACAAACACACACACACACACACACACAAACAATACACTGTAAACACACTGTCTCCCCCAATGGGAGAATGAGTAGACCGGCTGTGTCTACAAGGACGAAAGCTTCAGGTGAGATCATTTCCGGACCTCCTCTTCCATTCTTAAACGGTACAGACAAAATGGAGTCCTTCATCATTTGACTTTGACAACCAACCAGCTCGACGTGTTCAAAAGTGCTATGTTCAAAATGTGGCAGCCCGTTGTTATAAGATATATCTATGTGCATCTCCCAAAAAGGCTGTCGTGAACATCCCAGGTCCTCCTCTGCACATCTTGCTGAAGGAGCTCACCAAACAACTGCGGAGGAGTGACTCATTCTTGCACGTTCTAACATATGCTAATGTGACATTTAGATGCAGGCAGATGCTTTAGATGTTCTGGGAGATTAGAGATGCCTGGGATTCCTCTTTTCTCTGGCTGGATGCCTCGGCCCAGCCAGGAGAGGGTTAACAACAATGAGGGGAGGTTGGAGATGCCTTCCTGCAAGTCACATGGTCCAATGCCAGGAAGGGGCTGGTGGTGGATGAGAGGGAGGGAGGGAGAGAGGGAGGGAGAGAAGGGAAGGTGGTGTGGACCTAAAGGGGGTGGAGTCAGAGGCACGTTGCCGTGGAAACAATCCTCAGTTTGGCCAGTGTAAAGGCACAGGCCTGATTCTAGGTGTTGACTGCAGCTAGCAGAGGCTATATTACTGTGATGGGGGAGTGTCTTACAATGGAGCGCATACCGTGCATTCTAAGGAGAGCACGCCCTCGCACGCACACACACACACACAGACACACTTCATCATTCAATTCCAAATCATTATCTGTCACAATAATCTAATGGTCACTTAACTATAGCAGACATACAGCAGCATGGGTCAGAATGTACTACATACTGCATGATTCATTATGTCAAAAGACAACTTATTTGCATGCGCCATACGTTCTCGACCATTTCTTGATTGAGCCGCCCATTTAGAGGACACGAATAAATGGGTGGTAAATTACAGACGTGTAATTTGTGACATTACAACCACACGGTGTGTACATAGCAATTAATGAAATAAGATGTGTAAATGATACTCAAGGTTACAATTGGATTAACTTCACTTCCCAAACGTCCTTGAGTTTAACCGGTTAGCAGCTGTTAAACAGTGTTAATGATTATGTTAATGACTTACTTAAAGCATGTTTATTGAAGGCCTTACAGTATTTCTGGCTGCATGGAATTTAGTTTAAATCTAATTTAATGTGATCTGTTGGGGGAAAAGTGTTATGCAACCTTTTATCACAGTTTTCAAATATATAATGAACAGGGCTTTTTATTATTTTGTAGACATTGTCACGTTAATGTCACATCACATGTAGTGCTACATTGGTATGCAACTTTTTTGCTTATGAAAATGCTATTTATTTCCCTCAGATAGAAATGACTGAACATTGTTTCTCAGACAGAAACTCTGTAAAATGAAATAATGAAATAATTACAAACTTTCTTTCAGTCAAAGTTTGAATATAAAAGGATATCTTAAATTGAGTGATTTTGATATTATACATATACACGTGAGTCGCTTTGGATAAAAGCGTATGCTTAATGCTGCATATACATGGCTTTAAAATGTAAAGAAAAAAATGTTTTGTAAATGATTTTACCGTACTATTCATGAATGTTAAAGAATAATGAAACATGTAATGTCCCTGCATTAGATTCTTACAGCAAAATAACATACCGTACAATTTTGTGGGAGTCACTGCAGTGTTATACCACTGTATGGAGTGACGTACCATCGTATACGACATATAATTGGCTTCTCGCATCTTTCTCTTTCCTTTTAAGGCAAGCGAGGGCAGGTTGATTTCCCATCAATGTGTGTTCAACTGGAAACTGCAGAGCACAGTCACACGCGGGCACTGTGACGTTCTCAGTCACCTCCCACAGCTCCAAGTCACAGCCAATGGCGCACTACAGTGCTGGGCGGTCTGTGAGTTATGAGGCTGGCCAGTGAACATGACATTTCATTGTGACTCATTCCATGTTTGGGGGCAAATACTGTACTTACTGATGCACCGCCTGTAGTATGTGGGCCTATTTATGTTGGCTATCTCTGCATTTGGTAGATGTATTTGGTAGGTATTTGGTTATAAATATATTTCAGTCTGGCACTAGAAATTACTGTACCACTATTATGAATTGTTACAGAGAAAATGTTAACCTAGATTTTTATAATGTAGACCTGTTAAGTCAGGTGGTGGTATCATTCACCAAATGTGTATTATTTTGACCAATTATGGGCTAGGCCTTCATCCTAGCCTAATAATTACCTTTGACCGAATCCATAATGGTATTAAAACAGCTAAACTAACATTATCATTAAACAGAAACATGTTTTGATGGCAGCACATACAATTAAAAATGAACCAAGAACATATATTAGAACACGCTAACTAATCTGAATTTTTAGGTGCACAGCCCACTGTCCAGATGCTTGCTCATGAGGAAGGAGACTGCCATGAGAGAGTATAGCAACTGTCCATGGTTCTGAAAGAAGGTTAAGCCTATATCACATCTGTGTCAAAAAGCATGTCGTTAATATAGTCTACCCTATTTCGCGCAACTCTATTTGTTTTTTAATTCTAAATAATATCATGATATTTCTGTCATCATTAGGCTATACCAAATAACCAACGTTGGCCAATGCAGCAAAAAACAATCAGGACAATGTGCCTAATTTGATGGATGCAAAAGTCCGTAGGCCTATGTTTAGGCTACAGCTTTCAATGGTCTTGTGAAGTCGAGAAATAACACTGCCTTATCAGGAAATTTGAATCTCTTAATCAATTATGATCAATTTAATTAAACTATACTAGACGTTATGATGATGCGATCGGTAGCCTATCAAAATATATAACTACAGCGCCATCTGGCTGTTAAAAATACAATCTGCATTTTAGGCTACATTAGTTAGGTTACAATTATCGTTGATGTATTAGCCATTGTGAATTGTAAAAACTCATCGTTCTCAATAAAATTGTCCTAAATTTACTTCAGAAATTTGACAACAAACATCTAGCCTGTAGCCTAACTCACTGCAGCCGAAATGCTTTAAAATAATGAATATAACGACGTTATATTTGGAAACATGCTACAATGCATGCTAAATAATTTCTTACTGCAGATATAAAAAAACAATTACTCACGAGGTCATATGCATTTTCCAAAATAAGTACGCATCACTGCTTTGTAGAGCAGTAGCGTGGGCAACTAATTGAAGTGTGCAAGTATCCTAAACAAGAGTCGTGGGCATGGAGAATGACAGGTTGAAATGCTGCGGATTCGAGATTGGGATGTCTTAATTTCTTCCTCCACCACCAAAATTGAGGGCAGATCTTTCTCTCCTCTTGAGATATGTGACTTCCAGAAACGTAAACTTAAAGGGGGCTTCCTTCTTAGGCCCAATTCAAGCAATCCCATTTTGCAAATAATCATATAATCAATCAACGCGAGAACAATAAGTATATACACTCTGGTTTGCGCCTGCGCATAATTGGCTACAGCTGTCTGTCTTTTGATGGGACAGATGGAACAGGACGGGAAGGATGAGAGATCGCCTACCCCTATGGATGGTTGAATGGATAAAAATGTGCTTACTGAGACATTTCAGATATTCTTGCAGTGAGAGAGCAGATAAAGGATACTGTGTCTTCATCCCCAACTGGGTAAAATATATAGACAACCACCTGTTCCACACAACCAACACCAATGGCCCACACCTGTCGATTGATGCATTTACTCACAAGTGAAGAAAAACTATAATTGTAATCTTCTGTCCGATACTATATAGCAATCATCAACTAGCCAGGTTACCTGCCTCCGCTAAACACTTACAGGGCATCCAGAATGGAACACTTGGTGTTCAACTACAGCGTGCATGGCCCGTGACGACATGACAAGACATTTCTCACATTTCTTTGACAAAGAATGGAAAGTGTGAAAGATCAGCAATGTATGATAATGTTACCACTATCATTGGTTCATACACAAGCCACTGTACAGAGGGTATGTTGAAAATGTACAAAAGCAGGTATATCAAAGAATCCATTCCAGGCCACTGGATGGCAGTAATGCACCATACATATATCTTTACCGGTGCTCAATAGCCCCATATCCGGTCGGTGCTACAGTAAAACACACCGGTTTGCTGCATGCTGCATATCAATGTCAATTAATGTCTTGTTATGGTACACTAGCATTTAATTTAGCAAAACGTACGTGGGTTATAAACAGAAGTATATCAACCAATTTACTTCTACGTACAGACATACTTACTACCGGCAACTCTAGTCAGCTTTCTTTTGAATGCACTTTAGTTAGGCGCTATATGTCTAGTCAAACTAAAAGACTGCGCAAAGAAAACATGTCAGAAAAAAGAATTGGCACTCATAACGGGAGTTTTCATTGTGATGAGGTCCTGGCTTGCTTCTTTCTTCGTCAGCTCCCGGAGTACAAGGTAGGCATTACGCGATTGAGATTGCAAATACAAAAGTGGGTTTTGCCCTCTGTCTTTCTCAAATTGTTTTTATCACTTTCATTTGGTTAGAGTAAAGTCACAGAACACAATAATTATTGAATCTAAATCGAATTAGTTTTTAATACAGCGCAGCTCGTGTCAATACTTACATCACACCAAGTGAGGGTGCTGTCGAGTGACGAGATAGTCTATGGTACGGGTACCCAATGTTGTTGTGTATTCATGCCTAGGGCCTGTAGCTTCTGTAATGACTATATTTAGTTTAGCAGAGAAACTGACAACAATTCAGTTATTTTATGACATTATCACTGTTTGATGCACAGGATGCGGAGATTGTCCGAACAAGAGACCCTGCAGAACTGGCCAAGTGTGACATTGTTGTGGATGTAGGAGGAGAATTTGACCCACAGAATCACCGCTACGATCATCATCAGAGGTATTTTGGTGGAGAGGGATTTAGAGATATTGGAGAAATGTCTGAATACAGAAATTACATTAGAAATTACATTAGAAATTCTCATAAATGTAATAGAGGCATGGCTGGGGGGGGGGGGGGGGGGGGGGGGCATGGGGGCCCCCCCCCCCCCCCCCCCCATCCCCAGCAATGTGATAAGAAACAGGAAGATACTGTACATGCAACCATCCAAACATTTTACTGTCTGCAATAGCTGACAGTTAATGTATTTGTCAGTAGTTGGACAGGTTATACACCAGTGAACAATATTCTATTCTATTATTTCAGCATATTGTCGTCATGACTACTAGTACTACAATGTCAATCAATAAATCCAACAAAGTAATGCTATGGGCAAAGAAATCAGAGCCAACCGGCCAGCTATTATAATTAATACAACAGAAAACATTTTCACATAAGAATGCTAGTGTTAAGCATATAACTATGAAGGCAAAAGATCATCTCCAAATGTCATATGTCAAATGTCAAAAGTACTCAATGCAGACCGTCATAATCCTTGTTCTCACCAGAGTTTAGGGCTAATCAAAAAAGGTTTGTCATCAAATGTTCTCAGACATCCCCTGGTAATAATAATCTGTGAATTGCAAAATACTGTGCTGTTCTGAACATGCCAGTAGCCTGCAAAGAACACTTTCCTCAGAAAGACATTATTGTATTTGGAACTGAGTAATTGTTGGTGATTGGTGGATCACACTGACCTTACTTTACCGTTGCTGTTAACATGTATGGTACAAATAAGTCTATGGGTACAACATTTCCAGGTGAATGGCAGGAACAAAACAGTGAATATCAATGGCTCGGTTGTTGTTGTCGCCTTTCTATTCAATTATAACAATGGATTTATTTGCATAACACTCAAGTGAACAACAGCTATGGCTGTGCAGAGGTTTTGGATTTTCACCTGTTTTCTGCTGTCCTGTTTTCACTGTTTCTTTTCTGGCTATAAATAAACATTAATCGTCTCTAGTAAACGACCCATCTCTTAGTGCTATGCTGCTGTCACCATGTATTTCCCTGGGAATGTTTTCCTCTTCATCTAGTCAATGTGTTGTTGTTTTTCCATTCTGCTCATCTGGCCAGACTGCCTGCCATCATGCCAACGTCTGACTTCAGTACACTAGGTGATCATGCACCCCACTGTTTTCCCCACTGGTTGGGTAGTCTATTTTGGGCTTTACTCTGACACTCAGTCATTGATCCGTCACTGTTCATTCATCATTCATCATAATTTAATGGTCAGACGGAAGCATATCCTATCCTATGTGTACTGGGCGCTGCCAAGCCCATCACCGTGTTTAATATGCACTGCAACCATAGTGGAAGCATAGACCTCCTCCTTTTCTTTTGATTTACTCTACAGAATTTTAATTGCTCTCATTTGTCATTAGAGCTGTATGGTTTTTGAGATTAGGTGTGTTTTAGCGCAGCTCTCTTGTATCCTCGGTGGATGCATTTCCTATAGAATTTGCGGTTTAGTTACCATAAAAGAGAAGGTAATTTTCCTACGCCACTACAATACTATCAGACTGTACACATATACACATAAGTGCCTAAAATTAATCTCTAACTTCCCTAAGTGATTCTCTCACCTTTCTGAGAATAGTCAGTATCAACTCTCTAGGTACACACCAGTCCTTTTAATCCAACAACAAATAAAACTAAACATTTTCTTGGCACTTCTTTTTGGAGCTTTTCCAGGTGAGTACATTAAGATGACCTCATCACGTAGCTAATAAATCAAGACAGATGGACTGGGTTAACCCTTTCTATCTGTCTTGTCAGTAGATAATCAAATGGCTTTTAGGAGCATGGCGGTGAAGTTATGCCAGAGACCACTTCCTAGCAGGTGGTGGTTAGCCATAATTAGTAGTCCTTTTTAATCGAAAGCCCCCCTGGGGTATGTATGTTGGTTGAGATGACAGGTAGGCCTATATGAAATGGTGTGGTTTTAATAAACTACTAAAACAAACATTTGTAAATGAATTGAAACAATTGTGTGGTATATGTAAATCAAAGTCTACATTGCAGAGGAGCTATGATTATTTAAATGATGCACTGCCCAGCTGTTAAATTGCCTCTCCTTATGTTAATTTTAACTTGAGTTTCAAACACACATAATTTGTCCATAAGAGACATATGACATCCAGATGGTTTGTTGTCTGAGTATTGGTCATTAAGTTAAACGGATTTCTACCTTCCCTGCCAGTTCAAAATGAGAGCTGCAAGAATAACAGGAGAAGTGTGTTGCTCTTTGAGTTCACATAGTTGGGCTGCTCTATGTTGCCCAGTGTATGGCTTCAGAACGTCTCTTTTCTGTCTCCCACCCACAGCCATTTCCTGAAAACCCATGCAGAGATGCTTCATCTTGGTCAATTAGCTTACTAATGGCACCTCCTGAGCTTACCCCCTCATTAGCATCAAGCTCGGTTCTTAGCTGTACTGTAGCCCACGCATCTTAATCTGGCTAAGTCCCAATTAATGACCACTGACCAGCATTGGCTCAACTGTCACTGTAAACTGTTAATTGATTTTATTTCAGTGTGTATATGTTTGTTTATTGAAATTGGTATTGACATTGATAACTGAATTTACTGCAGTTCTTTTCTTGACAGATATTTAGACAGCTATTTAGGCTGGCTAGAACAAAATAAAGCATATTGTAAATATAATGCAATGTGTCACATACCCTGCTTTTTTAGGGCTAGTGAACAGTTTTGCTCTGAATACTCTATGCTTACAGAATACCCTGCTGCCTAGCAAGACAGAAAAGGTTAACATTTTGGTGCAGGTTTTTACTGTATATTAAAGAAAGCTGAGACTCTGTAATAGGCTATTTATTGTTGTAAAGGAAGAAAAGTTGTCGAAAATCAAGTTGCCTAACAAAAACTACTGATTTTTATGTATCTGCAAATTGGTAAACAAAGAAGTGTTTTTGTTTTCACGCCGCCATCATATCTTATTTCCCCCCCTCTTCAGGACGTTTGCAGGGAACTTCCACAGCCTGTGTCCTGAAAAGCCATGGGTGACCAAGCTCAGCTCAGCTGGCCTCGTCTACCTACACTTCGGTCGTCGCCTGCTGGCCCAGTTGACCCAGCGCAAAGAAGACGACAATCAACTGGAAGTCCTTTATGACAAGGTGAGACGCGGATGAACCATATTACGCTGTGATGAGGAGATTGTGCTTCATTCATTTGACTTCAATCACCTTTTTGGACTACGACTCTGCCCCTGCTTGCCGCAGCTATACGAGAACTTTGTGGAGGAGGTGGATGCTGTTGACAACGGCATCTCCCAGTATGACGGGGAGGCTCGCTACGCCATCTCTACCAACCTGAGCACACGCGTAGCCCACCTCAATCCACAATGGAACAGCAAGAGTCAGGACACTGAGGTGTGTGTGTGTGTGTGTGTGTGTGTGTGTAATTGCACGTGCGTGCACTTCTTATGAGACTGAAATGTGAAATAGGTCTGTGTTAAATAGTGTGTTTACTATTGAAACTATTAAATGGCCACTGATTACATTTAGTTTACATTACAACCTCAAGCAAGCGGGTGTAATGTCTGCTGTTTGGGAGTTTTAGTTTGCAGATAGCTTGATTATGTATTAAGGACAGCTAAACATTGTGCATTGGCCTATATAGCGGAGCTCCAATGTGACTCCGGTGCAGAAGCAGCTTCAGAAACACTGTATTAGAAGTTCCACACTTAATGTGCACACTATTGCAAGCTTATTTATCAGGACGGTGTTAAAAGGTGATGTGATATATTACCAGAGAGTCTAGGAACCCACTTTAACTGACTCCTCCATATGAGTCAAGATTTATGGATAAAAGGGACACTGATCAATACCCTATTGGCAGATGCTGATAATAGGATCCTGTGTTAATTAGGACTATTCGTAATTATTGTATCGTACTTTTTCGACTTATCTTATAGCAGTGCGTCTTAAGTCTAAGACTATTTATAGTCAAATAGATGTATTAGGCACATTTAGTGCTTCTGTTTGAATTCATGCCAAAGCAACCCAGTAAAATTAAATGCTGTATAAAGAAAAGCAGAGTCAGTAGAGGCAAACAGCTGTTTGATGCCTTCCCCTATTTGTTATTTTTTACAATAGAATGTAAATTAAAAAGAAAATTCCTATCAAGACATCAGTTGTAGTAGACTGCACCAGTGGTAATATAGTATCTAATAGCTGGCAGCTCATACATTCTACAGTGAAGCAAATGCAGGTACTGTCTATTTTCTGTGGTCTCATTTGTAGAGGAACAGAAATAATACTTTTTGTTTTTGTGTCTTTGATTAGTAAGGGAGACAAACGCCTGCAAAACAGCAACTGCTTTTTCTAGCTTCTCTTGAGGTCTCTCCAGCCTAGCACTGCCGTATATATGTTGACATTTTTCCATTGTCAAACTGTCTCGGTGGAGTAGCTGCCCTATTTGTTTCCTCACACTTCAGTTCAGATTAGTGCACCTTGCTGTCCAAGAGTTTCCCGGAGTTTCTTTCAGAATTTGCTCAGGTGCGGCGAAGCAGCAATCCAGAGGTCTTCGATTGAGGTTAATTCTTGCGTTCTGCGTTCCCAAAATGTCATCCAACATAAACTGCTTGATGTCACAATGACCTGGTGAACAGCGTGCCTGTTGTTAGCTGTAGTTAGATGAGTCACATCCTTTCTATAAAGTCAAATCAAGCATAATGACCATATCGATGAATGTTTGAGTGCTAATAGTGTTGTTGTTCAGGTGGTTAACTCCAGCCTGTGTGGTTGTCAGTTCAATCCCTATCAAGCCCAGCCTACCTGTAATCATCTTTGAGCAAGATTGCCTAACCACTTTTTGCTCCCTATTACTCCTAATTATATTCAAATGTAATACACTAATTACCTGAAACTAAACAAAATGATCAAATAAGGTATTTACATGCCCAGTAAATGTGTTAATATAGCCATTATCTGTGTATATCTTTTATTTAAATGGAAGCAGTAGTTTTATCACAGCATTCTACACGTGTACACACACACACACACACACTTTCTATGGAGACTAATGCACATATCATGAGCAGAAAGCTATTCATTCTACTCTACTGGTATAATATAATTCTGAGCACTGTGCATTTTCATTGCACATTTTCATTAGTTTATAAAAGATTTAAAGCACCCCTTTCAAACATACAGTTGCAAGAAAAAGTATGTGAACCCCTTGGGATTACGTGGAGTTTGGCATGAATTGGTCATAAAATGTGC
>JAODOY010064608.1:0-12973 GCA_025399855.1 Forbesichthys papilliferus
CGAAAACCGGATGTTGAGCAACGGCACTGTATTGTGGCTACTGAGGCAGAGAGGACTGCCCTGCTCTCTGTTAAACTGTGTTTAGAGCTGAGTGACCTATTTGTCTGTGTGTTTACAGTGTGTTCTCCGTCTCTCTCTCTCTCTCTCTCTCTCTCTCTCTCTCTCTGGGTCTCTAACTCTCCCTCTTTCCTTGTATCTCTCTCTCTCTTTCTATTTATCTCTCTCCTTCTCTCTCTCTCTCTCTGTGGGACTCTAACGGCGAAAGGTTCAGTACCCGACGGTAAGATTTGAGCCAGTGACCGATGTCAGGAGGTTGTCATGGTTACGTGTAGAGGGGCGCCGATCACGCCGAGGCCAGAGACCTGGCCAACATCAAACGGCTCAAACACAAACACACACACACGCACACACACACACACACACACACACACACACGCACACACTCTCTCTCTCTCTTTCTGCACACTATACGAGACCAGACTGGATGCCTGACACTTGAACTAGCCAATCATACTGCTGCTGTAAAGGGGGCGCCCACCCCCCCACCCCCCCTCCACCAAAGAGGCAGATTTGCAGGGAAAAGAAGGGGCATGGTGGCGAAGAGGGGGGGGTCCTTAAAGATAGGCGGGTGCCCTTGTAATGTCTGCAAGCATGCATTCTGCTGAGCTTCCCATTAATAAAAGAGGGATTACCAAGGTCTGCAGTCCTCTCTCTCTCTCTCTCTCCCTCTCTCTTTCTCTCCCCCCCTCCACAACTCTCTCTCTCTCTTTCTCCATCATCTCTCTCTCTCTCCCCGGGCTGTACTCCATCTCTCCGCCAACATCTTATCCTCTCCTCTCCTCAACGCTCCTCCATTCAAAAATGTACATCACTTCCCCCTTCCCCCCTTCCCATACCCACCCCCCACCCCCCGACACCCACCCCAGCGTTCTCTTCCACCAAAAAATAAACCGTGCCAAAACAGATAAATTATTAATTTCTTCTTCCCAAGGAAGGAAAGAATAAGAAAAAAAAAACGCTTGACTCGGCAGTTTGAAAGAATACGGGCTGTGCGGACGCCGGGGCAAAATAAAAAATTGCATTAGATACGAGATTTCCGCAAATCAACCCCGGATACGAAGAATTAATCTTATCGCTGGGGCGGCATGTGTCGGCCCCCCCGCCCCCTTCCCCCACTTTCTCCACCACCCCCCACAACCCCCGCCCCCCCTCCCCGGGGCGTCAACACGAAGGGGGAATAGGGGGGCTGTTAAGGTGTTAAGAAGAAGCTCCATGACAGAATCTGGAATAAAACGATGCCCAGATCCTAAGGTAGATATGAAACCCCCCCCCCCCCCCCCTCTCTCTCTCCCCCCCCCCTCCTCTCTCTGATCTGTAGCGGTGTTCTTTTAAACCGGGAGCCCCATGCTTTATGGGCTCAAGTGGTTGCGGCACGCAGCCACAGACGGATGGGTAGAGTCTCTGAATGAACTGCCTTCACCGCTGTGGGGCTCTTTGTCACTTCTTCATCCCCCTCATTCTCCTTCAGCCGGGAGAGCGGTGCGGCGGGCTACGGCTGACGGACACCTCGGCTGGCTATTATTTTCTAGAACGTCGCCTCCATCTGTCCGTCCGTCCTCACTTTAGCCTTGCTTATAACCCCTCCACGCGCACATCGCCCACTCCTCGCAGATTTCTCTCGTCCTTCAGCCGTTTAAGCATACCTCGTTCTCCGTGAAACGTGGCTGGCTTCGCGGTGTTTTCTCTAGCGCGACCGAATTTAGTGGAGACGGAAAAAATAAAATGTGTCGGCTACATTAAGTCGTTTCCAATTTCTGTGAAGTTCAGAGGAAGTACCTATAATGTGGCGAGCGTATGACACCCCTCATTAGTTTTGTGAAAACACAACACAATTCTGCCCTGCTCTTGGAAGTCAGCGGCAGTGCCAATCAGATAGTTTAAGCGACACACACGCAGGCCACTTGTGAAACAGTTTGCCTCTCGCCACACAATGACGGCGCCGGTATATGGCAGAGCGGAGAACAAAGCCGGCAAGTCAGCGTAAATAAATATGAGCACTCTTGCTCTGCAGAGATGGCATCCCCCCCTGGTTTAATTATCGCTCTTGTCAATCGCGGTGGGAGAATACGTCTCTCATCTCTCGCCGACCGCTTTTCGCACCCCTAGATGCTCAGACACCCTTCAGCAAACAGGCAAATCAAACCTTCGACACAGAGGCATTCTTGTTGCCCCAAACAACCCAGGTAACTTTACAGTGTCGAGCCGCTGAATGCCTTTGACACATAAGAAATAGGGTTCTATTCGACTTTGACGATTGTCCCAGGTTTTTCACAAGTGCGCCCGATTTGCACAACAATGGCGTCTGCAGCTCGCATGAATAACATCTCTGTGGTTCTGGAGCTAACTCCCTCCCCCCCCCCCCCCCCCTCCCCCCGCTCCATCCCCCACTTCCCCATCCCCTGACTCCAACTCACATTCTGTCACAGGCAAAGCGCATTATTTGATGCCGATATAGGGGCCGTGTACCTGAAGCCATAGAAATGAAGTCTTGACTGTGCACGTATAAGCAAAGAGGCGCGTGTTTGTTGGTGGCTGTGCTGTGACATTATATAGCGGCGGTGTGGAGCCCTTCAGGCCATACCATGAGGACGTCCTCCCCTGAGACTTGTGGCAGAGGAGGAGCCGACACGTTTTGAAAGGTCAAAGCCAGGTGTAACATTATCGTTTAGGCAGTGATGAAGTGCAAACTCACACAGCCTTTGTCTACACACACCCTCCTGGGGCGTCATGTATCAACATTGCGTACGCACGAAAACGTTGCGTACGCTGGCTTTCACGCACAAAGTGGGATGTTCTTAAAATCAACGCTAGACTGTTCGGGCCGCAGCGCAAAGTCTGCATCTGCCGTGCGGATGTGTGTCAAGTCAAGTCGGACTCTGCAACGTGGTGACTTCCAACTGAGAAGTACCAAACCTCACCAAATACAGTGTGTGTCCCCTCCAGTTCCTACCATATGGGAAATAAACATATCCGATGATCACGACATATGTTAGATCATGTAGCATGGCTAGCGCAATGTGAGGAGATATTTGGTGTAATTGCCAAAACGTGTACTAGCTTACAAATTAGCTTGCAATAGCTGACTATACCTTTAAAGGGACTTCTGCTTGTGCATATGTTGGTGAAGTCGGCAGTAAATGGGTCTATAGACATAGTACTGACAACGACTTTCTATGATTACAGCCACCCTTTTTTCCCGTGAGCTTGTAACTGCCACACTTTCAACTCTTCTCTTAATCGACTTTGATAACCGACTACTACTTTATAGTTTCTGATGTGGTACGGTTCTCGGAACATTGACTGCTGTAGTCACCATTTGCCACTCCGCTGACTCTTTTATTGCTGATACCGGAGGACAAACTTCCAGGTATACGATTTCTCCTTGTGATCAGCACGTCCATCTAAGTCAGTGTGACATGTTATTTTTTATGTTTTGCGGCAGGATAAATCATTCCGATGTGGACAACATGGGGACATGGGTGCGTTTATTAACATTTGCACAGATATGTATGGGAGGAGGTGAGGCGGGTCAACGGCTCGTGGGCGTACACTAAATCACACGTTTATTAGGATGTACTGTATGAAGGGAAGATGAGCAGGACCTGGTGTTTGAGTTTTGCGAGTACGCCATCTTTTAGCGTGAAAGCTGTGCAATTGTTGATACGTGAGGCCCCTGGTCCCTTGTCCTTCCTGTAATATGGCGTCATTTTTAAAGCCATTTTATATTTGGGTTGCCTGATATGTCATTAACCGATGACATCCTGAAATAGCCTAAGGCAGGGGTCTGCAACCTGTGGCTCCTGAGCCCCTCTACAGTGGCTCCCTGTGACATCATATAGAACTTAATCTAGGTTATGCCCCCCCCCCACACACACACACACATTATCTCAAATTATATTTAGCCTGTGATTCATGATTTCACCAGTGTCCAAATGGATCTAGTCTATTGAATATTGTGCGCTCAGTATAGGCTATTATTAAGTATATTCTGTTTTCAAGTCACCAGAAATGAGCATATAAGTGCTTTATTTAAAAAAAAGCTTTGCCGGGGTGCATGCCCCCGCACCCCCTAACATTTCACTGTCCCCCCAGTTAGAAATCACTCCTACACCCTGGGAAAAACAAGTAAATTAATTTCCATTTAGTATTAGTAATGCTGATAGGCTAACTAGAATTGATTGATAGGCTAAGGCTCCAGGCAGATAAATATCAAAGGCTTTTTTTAGGCTTTTGATAGTAAAGGTTGCAGACCCCTGGCCTAAGGCATCCTGCAATATCAATAACTTTATGTATGCTGTAGGTGTTTTCCTCAGTGGATAGATGTGTGCCTATGCAGACGTATTTGATCAGAATCCCATAACGATGGTATCAACGTGATTGACAGCGGTAGACCCATCCAGTAAGCATTGCTCTCTTCCCGTCCATGAGTTGAACAGGTGCAGCGCAGAAGCCATTTACGTCACGCCAGCGACTTACAACAAATCTTCTCAAACCCCTCCCCCTTCCTCATCGGAAGCCATGCAGATGAAAGAGGAGGTGGAGACGCACACGTAAATTGGATTATTGAAATCATTAGGAGTAAATTACTCCTCCAAGTGGGATACAGCACAGGTTTTAAGCATGTTTTTGAAATGTCAGCAATTACAGAAGCTTAATCAAGCACTGCAACGCACACACACACACGCACACACACACACGCACACACACACACACACACACTTTATTCGTCATGTTACAAGTGCAATTTAGTAATTTAGCAGACGCTTTATAGCCAATACACCTTACAATTGACCTATATATGTAAAGTTTGTAACCATTGCTCTTCTGTTTGTATTGTTCTGTTTTTGTATTCTGTACTTGTGTTCAAAAGACCCCCTCAAAAGTGAGATACTTTATCTCAAGGGGCTATCCCAAGCCCCGCCCCTATTTAGCTTTTTTTATTTATCTGACAGAAACTCCTTCAATTGTCTGTTTTGTTGCTATTGCTATATCTTTTTGTTATAGCCTACTATGCTCTTGTGTCCAACCTAGATACCGTAGCTAGGTGGGACATGTGAAAAGGGCAGAGCTCGAAAGAGCAGGTACTGTAGCAATCTTGCTTAAGAATGCTGGCATGTTGGCGTGTTGGGGATTACATGAATATGTATAACAATAATAACAATGTGTACAGTAGGTCTGTACCCCAGGGATGGAATTTAGCTCGTGACCAGGACAAGGACAATACATAGAATATTAGTTTTTGTGCAGAGTAGTCAAAATACTGAAGCCATAGCCTTTGTGATGGGACATTATCTGTCTAACTCAGCTCCTATAGATTCATAACAAGCAATGGATATTGGTCCTTGGACATAGTAGATTTCATGAAAGCAGAATATTGAGGCCTGTGTGTCTCTCTTGTGACAGATGCATGTGCATTCAGCTGTAGAACATTGTATTCTAATTCAACCCTTCCCACTAGTTTGGGTACATTTTTTAAGACAGATTTCAAAGGAGAATTTGGACACAAATTGATGCTCTCTGGCTTGTGAGAAAAGCGTGTTTTTCTCCAGCATTGCCTACAGCCTCTAGACAACAGCAGATATAGTGCTTACCTTAACACATACTGTAGATGTCTGCTGTTGTCTCTAAATGGATTAAAACAAGCCACAGAGCCCTGCTGTTCGTTTGGTCTGAATGTTCTCTCAGTACGATGAGCTTGACAATATTTCCTTGATATGTTTTAATGAAATGACAGATGGAGTAGTAAATGCGTTGTTTACCCTTCTGTACCCTTCTTCTGTTCATTTGAGCCTGACTGAATGTATTCAGGAAAGTGTTCTGGAAAAGAACAATTCTCAATCTCATTACTATAAGATTATGCAGGAGAGCCGTGTGACCTGTTTTGAATGATTTCTGGATACAGAGTTCTATGGCATCCAAGGCCAGGTCAAGCTTATTTATCCTAGCCCTTAATCACATTACTGTACAGTCAGTGTCCAAGGGCTGCACAGGGCCACATTTAACATGGAAACAAACTAACTACACCCCTTATCCCCCCTGTGGGCAAGGAGTAACTATACACAACTTGGGGGGTACAAGATTGAAGAACTCTAGGTAGGAAACCATTAAAGGGTGCCCTTACAAGACAGCTAGGATGCAATATGTGGAGAGTAAGGCAGCAACATTAGCATTACATAATAACTGCATGTAATAAATCACTTATTTCCCAAATCAATTTCATAGGCTATGTGCTGACGGTAATGGAAAAATACAAAGGTTTGTCGCTATTAGCCTATCCTCTAACGCTACATTTTTAGATGCTTCATGTACCCTGTGATTTCTTTCTTTCTGTCTTTCATGTCATCTCTGCTTGCATACTATTATGCGAGATTGCTTTAATCACTCTACTCTGTGCTCATGTACCTGTAATTCTCACCACAACGTATTCTTAAAACACCTTGTGCTTTGGCTACGCATCACAGCATAGTATCCCTCACATTGCCCTCCTGATCTCCATATGTGGCGGCCATGTTTGTTTGTGAGGGGGCGCATCGCGTTACAAAGACCCTCCTCTTGTTGCTTCTCTGCATATAAAACCTAAGCATTTAGCATGTGTGTTTATGGTCCTCAATAACCCAGAAGTCTTAATAAAAATGAAAGCTGACATGGGCACAAGGGATACTCCACACTCCCCCTCTTTAATGTCCGAGGCGTTCCATTAAAAGGGAGCACTTCCTCAGGAGTGGAGCTTTTAGCCTGATTACTTACAGGAAGAGAAAGAAAAAAAAAATAAACCAAATGACCTTCACCGCCGCTACCAGTGGCCGTCCCTCGACGTGGGCGCACACGCGACTGGGTTCGTCAGCGCGCACGCATAGGATAGCCGGTCGCCTGCCCCCGGGCCCAGACACAAGCAGGCACGCGCCCGTCCGAGCCGACGGCTAGTTTGTATTCTGTCTGTGTGCCACAAGGCCACCTCTCATTTTACATCGTAATTATTATTAGAAGAGAGACGGAGAAGAAGAGAAGAAGAAAAAAAAAACAGATCTCCATGTTCAATTAGTGGCTGTGCGATGCCAGATAGATTACACACCAGACTGTCTCATGTCCTCTCATCTGAACTTCTTCAGCCGCTGTGCGTTTGAAGCCAGTTGGAGATAAGCGGGGAGAGACTCGCCTCTGCGGGGACACAACTGTTGAGCTCCATTTAATAGGCGGGCCGAAAAAACACTCTCCTGCCGTGAGAGAGACTGCACTTTTAATGACCATCCTGCTTCCGTGGCCTCAGATGTGTTGCTAGATTGCTTGACGTCCGGCAGACAAGGCAGCCATCTTATTAATAGCAGCACGCCCCACACACAGTCAACCAGGGAGTTCAACTTAGGGGAGGGGCAGCACGGGGGGGGGAGACCGAGAGAAAAGAGAGTTGGGGGTGGGGAGGGAGAGCATTTCCATCTGTGTGATTTTACTGGCCGTGAAGACAGAGAGACAGATGGGCGTAGAGGGTTGAGATTAGATGGAGGAGGAAGGGCAGAAAGCGGCAGCCTAAATTCCACCCCTTTAGCAGAGGACTTCCAAGACGGCCCCCCTTACTTGTCTGACGGGGGGGTGGTTGGGTGATGGATGTACCCCAAGAAAGGAGCCCCCCCCCCACCTCCCCTCCCAGGCACGCCAACGTAAAGGCACCACCGGAGCCAGGCCGAAGGAGCCTGCGGTCTTGGAGCGAATCACGGGCCAGAGGGCTGGGATGATAGAGCAGGATCCAGCTTATTAAATAGGCTTCAGGAGAAGCATGGAAGCGTGTGAAGTAAGCCGTCACTTCTCTACCAACAGGCATGAAAGGAGCCCCCGGTTAGATGGAAAGTCTACTCGCTGCAGGCAGTGATGACAGACTGTGTACAGTGTAAGTGGGAATACTGTCATTAAATACACAGACTCACCGGGGAGGCCCAGAACATTGTGTCAATGCTGATTCCCCCTTTCCTTACCTGAGCCTCGTTATTCTGTCTATGAGCAGCAAGTGAAAGGAAGTGTGTGTGTGTGTGTGTTTACATGCGCGCGCGTGCTCGTGCACATCTTATCTAATTTGACTACAGAAATTGAAGCAAGCAGAGCCAATGTGACACCACTTCTATTTCAGGGGATAGTATATGAGTAAAAGATTTGCATTTTTATTCACGGGTAAATCAGAGAAGAAGAAAAAAAAAAAAGACAACCGCGAGACAACGGGTGAACAATACAGAATTGTTTACAGTCTTGTTTCCCGACTCAATTTCCATTCAGAGTGCAAGTTAAGAAACTCAATAAACGCCAATTTCTTTGGACGCAGTTGTCTGCTTACATGGATGTAAAAAATCACTGCGCTAATCTATTATTACAGCCTGCCTGGAACCAGGTGCGCTCATGCCACAGTTTATAATTCACCTGATTATAGATTTATACTTACAATTCTCACTTTTAGCGTTGAGCCAGACACTTTTGTTTACGGCGTTGTCCTGACAACAGGAACACCGCGCCAGTTGTCGACGCTGCGCTGACGGAGAGAGGAGGGCTGACGTGCGAGGGGAGGTTCTCAAAGCAGGTGCAAAAAGAATATCTTCACTTGAATTTCCTGTCACATCCCGCGGCCCACTTCAGTCCTAAACTTCATATAATTACAACAATCTGTGCTCCGAGTGAGACTGTGTGAAATCTGATTGCCATTGGTAACACTCACAGCAAGAGTCCTGGCGTGATAGAAGGCTTCCTGTTTCAATTCCCCAGGATCCAGCAAGTTTTACTGGCTCGTTTTTTTTTTTTATTCCATCAGTGGGGCATACATTTCCATTCAGGGGAGAAGAAAAAAAAAACAGCCCCAGTAATATCCAATTTACTGGAAGGCAGAGGAGATGGTTTCACTGGCAGTATAATAACATGCTACATGAAGCGTAGCATTATGGAGTATGAATAAAAAAGCCGTTTATGGTAAAAATTCTATCCAAAAGCAGTCATCATTCATCTGAGAAAATCAAGGCAATTAGTAACACTTTAATGCAAATTGGAGAATGGAAAACACACCACAAAACTCTGCATACTGTAGCGGAATCAGAGTAGAGCTCCTGAAATGACCTCTTACAAATACACGGTGGTGTACTAACTCAGAGAGCAGGGACTATCCTGTGCCTTGAGACACAAAGGGGGGAGGGGGTGAAGGGAGGGGCAATTATGCTAGTTAATAGTTTCCTGGCTACAGTATTGCCCCAGACCACCCGTCTAACCTTCTATCCAATGCAACAGTGGTTTCCGTGATACGATTGAATGCCTGCCACCTGATATAAAAGCCGTGCCTCATACTGCAACTCTAACCATGTGTGCCAGAATCAACATGATTGAAGCTTGTTAACATATTCACAGGAATTACAACCTGGGAAGAGGAGCATGGCTGCAGCGTAAAGACGTTTCATCAGTATTATTAGCACACAGCATAAACAGAAATAGCACTAACACTGCCACGCAACGCTTTGAAAGCCTCCCGCCTGTGTTGTTGGCATGGATACATACCTAAATACATTTAAAAAGAGCCAGCCTCTGAACGGGTGGATGAGCACATGACGGAAGGTAAATGATGACGCGGTGCCCGTTTGGCTCAGCGGGGGGTACCCTCGCTACCAGCTGCCAATGGTTTATGATGCTCGAGGCAAATGGGTGGCTTATTCATATGAGCGGTGGAACATCCGCCTGGAGGGGGCTTAGTGCTCATACAACCCTGCGTTAGACGAGCATGAAAGACGCTCAGGCGGTTTCATGTCAAGCACAGGTCCACCTGCGTTAGCTCTAAGCGCAGGGCCATCATGGCTGTGAATCTGTAATTCATTATGGCGGAGCATCAGCGAATGCAACAGATAAACAATGTTTCTCATAAAGTGCGGGATGCTTCCATTAAGCGTGGTAGTGGCTGCCACTAAAAGTATCTCCCGGTACATTGTCCTTGCCTGGAAGTAAAACATTACACCTACGCATTTCCCTTCGCGCACTAGATGCTGGCCGTACACTTGCAGAGCAGCTTGTGTTGAAAAGCTGCGCAGAATTCCAATTATGTTACGGGGCCAGACTTTAACATCATTCAAATGCAAACACCTGTTTCTTTCAAATCCCCCCTCGCACCACACGAATAAATTATTCAATAAGCCCCTGTCTGTAGCAGGCCTCGCTAATACCAATCTGCCCACACGCCGGTGGGCATCGGCCCGCGTCCCCATCCCGAGCGCTTTCTCCCTTACCTTCGGAGTGGTGGGAGAGGGTTAGCAGGCTGACGCAGGAGGCGCCGATGCCCGAGCCAAACACAGTGATGCGGTTGGAGTCTCCACCGAAGAAGCCGATGTTCTCGCTGATCCACCTCAGGGCCTGAATCTGGTCCAGTAGCCCGTAGTTTCCCTTGGCCGCCTGATCGCCTGTACTCAGGAAACCTGCAATGCACACACATATACAGCACAGAATAGCTCAAATGTTACCCTTCTGATTATAGTATAATAACATTCAATAACAATATAGTGCAATACGGCATACTGTAAATGGACTGCATTTATATAGTTATTTTCTAAGCCTCAGACCACTCAAAGTGCTGTGCAGGATGGGCGCACGGGTGGCCCCCCCCCCCCCCCCCCCCCCCCCCCACACACACACACACACACACCAATGGTGATGTCAGCAATGCACTAGGGTTGGGCCGATAGATGATGCCATCGTCCATTGCCAGCGTCTGACATACATCACGCCCTTGAGCAGGCATCATGATTTTAAATGAATTTAAAAAAAGAAAGTGGTCAAAACTTGGTAAAGCAGTGTTCAGACAAAGTAATAAATATCCACTGAAACACTGCATTATATGCTTTTTGTTAAAGGCTCGCTGAATTGCTGATAGGTAGACTGTATACATTGTATTATACATACATCTATTATATGTGATAAAATCTAGGTCAGAGGAGCCGCATAACAATTGAGAGCCTCACGACTCTTTTCCAGATGTACCCAGGACACCATAGGAGTGAAAATACATACATATTATTTGTTTATAAAAGGACACTAGACTCAACATGGCAATCTGTCCATCAGAATTGAGAACATGGAGTAGGTGCAGAAATGTCTACCATATGTTGAAGTGACCAGCAGCTCCCAACGGCTGTTGTATAATAAAGTAAGTAGGCAAAGTGGTACCTTTGGTGAAGTGGTACTGTTACAGTAGGCCTATAGTAATTTATCAATTACTACTACATAACTAGTCCTACATATTTTTGTTTAATGTTGAATTATTTAGGCTAAGGAAAAGTGAAGAAAACTGTATAGCGTTTGCAACCCCACTGGCGACGATGGCATCGTCCATACTGATGTTTCACTGTAGACATTGTCCAATAATAATAATAATAATAATAATGTCAATTTGGTAGATATCGCCCCAACCATACAATGCAGAGTGCCATCCAGGCACCGGAAGAGGCTATGGGTGTTTGTCTTGCTCAGGGACACGTTGACACTCAGTCAGGAGGGAACGAGGTTCAAACCACCAACGTTGTGATAACCTGTCTCCCCACTCTACCCACTGGCACTACTGTAAGCCTGGACTAAATCAGAAATATATTAGTGAGATTACCTGCAATGACTAACCCAACTCCATTTTCATCTACAGAGCCGCCAAGCGCGGTGAAACCCTGGCTTATCGGAGGGCACGGCCGTCTGTAAAGTAGAGCGTGCACGCGTGTGTGACCGCATGTCATCTGCACCTTATGGGAAATCAATGGCAGGTCTCTCCAGCCGATGACACATCATCGCGTATATTGAGCTGCCGTGCATGACAACCATGCAGCAAAAAAGGACAGAGCGGAACCTTCACATTAAGCGTTTTGGTTGTCCGAAAACCTACAAACTATGTGTTCATCATTCAGTCATCCTGAACTCTGGAGCCCCATATTCACTCTATATTTTGCTGTCGCTGTTATCGGAAAGGAACTTATAATCAGTCCAATTGAGGAGCAAATTTACAATACTCCGTCCATATGGACTCAAGAAAGGCTCAAGAAAACCTTCTATTCAGTGTTTGTCATAAGATGAAGTGACTTGGCACTGTTATAATTTGAAGACTATGGAAGACCTTAAAAGACATGCACCCATGACTAAACAAATGACCAACTATGGACAGTGAGTTTTTTGTAATTTGCTCCTCAGTTACAACATACAAGAATCCGTGCCCAAGAACGATTACAGACCTGCACACTCTAGGACTTGAACCCACGCCGTTCCATCAGTTCAAACACCCAGACCAGCGGACTATTGCGTACACTTACAAGAGCCCACTGCAATAGGCACTATCATCCTGCATTTCCCCCTTGTCTGTGCAATGTGCCTACATGACGCCTGAGTCGGACAGTAAAGGGGTTTATGGCGGGGGGTGGGGGACATCAGAGCTTGTGTTAACACGCCACACTTTCCCGGAATCTCTCCGGGGCCTGGGCCCCGCTGAATGATGGGTAATCGGTAGTCACAGAAGGAGTTCAAAGCTAAGCAATCCCCCATAGTCCCCACGGTGGACTCTGTGTCCGTCAGATGCCCGGGCGCAGACATAAGGTGACAGGCAGGGAGAACGTTTCCAGACGGCCCTCTCTTTAGCGGCAGGCGTCTCCAAAACATTTCAACAGCGGTAAACGTGTTGGTGGCGCGAGAGAGAGAGAGCGCTGCAGGCCGCCGCCGACTGCCTGCTCAACATCAGGGTCGCTCCCTCAACATCTCGGTTTTTTTTGTTTTCGCACACCCATTTCATGGTCCGTGCCTCCATATAATGATGCTCTTGTGTTCAAGTCCCTGGGGGAGATATGATGCTTTTGATATCAGCAATGCAAGACAGACACAGAGGGGGGGGGGGGGGGGGGGGGGGGGGGGGGGGGGGGGGGGGGGGGGGGGGGGG
>JAODOY010064619.1:0-12994 GCA_025399855.1 Forbesichthys papilliferus
TGGGCATCCCTCTCTCACCTCCACCCTCTCCACACAGACCCAGGGGGGGTTGGGCTTCCCTCTCTCACCTCCACCCTCTCCACACAGACCCAGGGGGGGGTTGGGCATCCCTCTCTCACCTCCACCCTCTCCCCACAGACCCAGAGGGCAGGCCGGTGGGGCACAGCATGGAGGTCATGGCCCTCTTCGTGCTGGGCCCGGTGGTGGTGCTGGCTCTGCTGGCTGCAGTGTCCACTCTGGCCTGCAGGAGGCTCCAACGCGGACGGCTGCAGCGTCTGCAGGAGTTTGACACCGAGCAGGGTGCGGTGGACGGCCTCATCTCCTCCAACGTGGGAGACAGCACGTTAGCGGTGAGACCACCCCCTCCCCTCTCTCTCTCCCCCCCCCTCCCCCCCTCCCCCCAGCCTGAGTAGTATCTGTCTGGAACCCCTCTATGCAAAAGCGTTTGTCAATCATGTAGAGAACAACCATCAACGGTCAGCTGATTGGCTGGTGGTTTTCTCTGGCTGAGCTTAAACACTTTGATGTGTGAGATCAAGGTATAGGTAGTCCAGGCATATGCAATGAAGTTGGATTGAAATGCACCTTGCATGGCAGACCGCCATCGGTGTGTGTGTGTGTGTGTGTGAATGGGTGAATGTGAGGCTGTGCTGCAGCAAATTGAAGCTTGGAGAAGCTGGAGAAGTCCATCCGTTTACCACTGATAGCTGAAGTGAGGGGTTCCAGACTGATGGCTTGCGGCAAAGTCAAGCTTGCCCAATCAGGGCGGTCTCGGGTGTCCCCTTGCCCCTCTTTAACTATACGCCACGTGCTAAAGTGTGATTCTGGCTCTCCGTCAGGACCTCCTGGACCATTCCTGCACGTCAGGCAGTGGCTCGGGCCTTCCCTTCCTCGTCCAGAGGACCGTAGCGAGGCAGATCAGTCTAATGGAGTGTGTGGGTGAGTGTGCCAGTGTGTGTAGCCTTTACAGTAGACTGGGTTATCAGACACACTCGCATTCATTACCTGTGTCAGGCAGGCACACAGGTAAAGACTATTAAAACCATTGACTAATTATTGTAAGTTGTTTTAACGTCATTAAGCCTGCTCAACACAAGTAATTAATGTATTTGTCTCCTATATGCCAGCTGCTATTTTATTGGAATTGGTTGGATACCACTTAGCTTTTGTACCATTTCAGGCCATTCACTTGACTAGCTGTTTTTATTTAAAAAACTGGACAAATGTGGGTGTGTTTAGACCAGTAGTACCCTATCAGACATGTGTTTGTTGCCTGTCGGGCCACGCTAACTCTAGAGCTGCTGTTTTAACAGATTATCACACTAAAAGAGACACAAACATTACATAAAGTAAGAATATTTATGTTAATAAAGATGATATTGCTTATTGCCAACTGTGCGCTCCCACGCCGCCACATTTCTGTGTCGCCATGTTTCCACATAGGTATTTTTTTCCCCGAGCTTCTGAGTACAACAGATGCCAGCACCATATGTCCGGATGCCAGTCGTACGGAGCTAGCCGCTAACTGCTAGCTTGTTAGCTGAACAAAGAATGTGTGTGTGACCCCTCATGCTCCCCTCTCCCGCCCGTGACCCCAGGGAAGGGGCGCTATGGAGAGGTGTGGCGTGGCCAGTGGCAGGGCGAGAACGTGGCGGTGAAGATCTTCTCCTCGCGGGACGAGAAGTCCTGGTTCAGGGAGACGGAGATCTACAACACGGTGCTGCTGCGACACGAGAACATCCTGGGTGTGTGGTGGATCTGCTGCTTCAGGAGAGCTGTGTTCTGGTGTCCTGCTTCAGGGGAGATTCCCCCCCACCCCTTCCCCTGGTTGATAATGCCCCCATCTGCACCCCTCTTTGCCCAGGCTTCATGGCCTCCGACATGACGTCCCGTAACTCCAGCACGCAGCTGTGGCTCATCACCCACTACCACGACAACGGCTCCCTGTACGACTACCTGCAGCGCGTCGTCGTGGAGACCACGGAGGGGCTGGCGATGGCGGCGTCGGCGGCTTGCGGCCTAGTGCACCTGCACGCCGAGATCTTTGGCACCGAGGGCAAGCCAGCCATCGCCCACCGCGACCTGAAGAGCAAGAACATCCTGGTGACCAAGGAGCTACGCTGCTGCATCGCAGACCTGGGTCAGACAATCCTCCACGCAGGCTACAGTCACTAGCGTCTGGCTACACTCACTAGCGTCGGACCCTTATGACAACAAACGAGGCTATACTGCCCCCTGCTGACAACAGAGCTGTACTGACCTCTCCTCCCTGCCATGCAGGTCTAGCCGTCACCCATTCGCAGGCTGACAACCTGCTGGATGTGGGCAACAACCCCAAGGTGGGCACCAAGCGCTACATGGCCCCCGAGGTGCTGGACGAGACCATCCAGACGGACTGCTTCGACGCCTACAAGCGGGTGGACATCTGGGCCTTCGGCCTGGTCCTGTGGGAGATCGCACGCCGTACCTACAGCAACGGTGAGCATGCGTCGCCCGGGTTACTCACCGGGGTGCTCTGCTGCTAGTGGCTGCCCCCTGAGGTGCGTTCACAAACTTGGAAAACAGCGGTGAGTGGTCAGACGCGAACACGTTGACAGTTTGTACATCTGCTTCAAGTTTGACGCGAACGTTTGTGAACCGCCAAAACCGGTCTAGGGAGGTAGTTCTTGGCGAGCGCACATGGACCCTGGCTGGGTTATAGTTTACACCTAACAATTTGGAATGTTTAACATGAAGCATTCAGTTCATAAATATGTCCAAACTTGAACGCACGCAATGTGGAAGGAAACGTGTGAATGTCTACCTGGTTAAACGATCTGCACCGGAAACAGTTCAAACATACTGTCTCCAAGGAGGTTTGTTTCATTTTCATGCATCTTCCTTCTAGGCATCGTGGAGGAATACAAGCCTCCGTTTTACGACCAGGTGCCGAATGACCCCAGCTTTGAGGACATGAGGAAGGTGGTCTGTGTGGAGCAGCAGAGGCCATTCATTCCGAACCGGTGGTTCTCGGACCCTGTAAGTAGCTATAAAATATTGTGCAGCGAATGTGGAACGCTAACATGGAATTGCAATGCTAATGCTAACGTGGAAGTGAAGGGCCGGGGCAGTATTGTATGGAGTTGAGCTCATCTCCACATATTATTGCTAACCAGAAGCTAAATCGTCAGACAATATCGTTTCTTTTTATTTTTTTTACATCATGCAAAAATGAGCCCTATTTTTAACCTTTCGCTTCGAGGGAGCAAACTCAACATGACTGCTGCTGTTGGGTTGACTCTAGTGCATACTAGTGGCCATGTTGGCTCTGGGTTGACCCTAGTGCATAGTAGTGGCCATGTTGACTCTGGGTTGACCCTAGTGCATAGTAGTGGCCATGTTGGCTCTGGGTTGACCCTAGTGCATAGTAGTGGCCATGTTGGCTCTGGGTTGACCCTAGTGCATAGTAGTGGCCATGTGACTCTGGGTTGACCCTAGTGCATAATAGTGGCCATGTTGGCTCTGGGTTGACCCTAGTGCATAGTAGTGTCCATGTGACTCTGGTGAAGGGTGCTGACGGTGTCGGCTGTGCTCTGTCCCCAGACCCTGTCCGCGCTGGTGAAGCTGATGAAGGAGTGCTGGTACCAGAACCCCTCAGCCAGGCTGACGGCCCTGCGCATCAAGAAGACCCTGGACAAGATCCACAGCTCCCTGGAGAAGAGCAAGGAGTCCTGAGAAGGGGCACCGCGGAGACCCTCGGGGTGGGGTGGGGTGGAGAGAAGAGTCGGTGGCCGTGCAGAATCATCCGTCCTTGTGCTCGCTCCACCCCTCAGGTTCCATTTCCCTCCCCCTTCGGCCGGGTTCTCTCGCTTGGGAGGCGATGGTTAGGTAGCATCCCCGTCTGGACGGAGCCTGCCGTTGCCACGGGACACAGACCTTTTGCCACTGTGAATCTGCCCCTCACCACGCTAGAGATGCTGTCCTTTTGAACCCCGGCCAATCACGCTGGCAGAGACAATCACTAGCGTTCAAGTCATGTAGCTTCATCAGAACTGAGCGCCATCCGTTGCCACGCACTAACACTAGTATGAGTTACAAAGGAACAGAGCCAATGGAATCAGTTGAATATAGCTGTTTTTAAACTTTTTACGCATAGTATGATATTTATGTATTTCCACTACTGAGGATATTTAAGACTGCTATAAAATGTGTGAAAGTGACGGTATACAAACACGTTATGTACTGTACAGACTTACTCTACCCATACTGTCATTATTGCTGACACTAGTAGTAAATGCCTTGCACCACAGGGGAAGACTGCGTGTTACCGCTAGCAGCTCCCATGCTCATGGGCTAGCACTGCATACTGTACATATGAAGTGGGTTCATCCTCGCTTGCCACTGTGGCCGCTCCAAACGAAACTGTCCGCTATGCAAAGAGGAACCTCAACCTTTTATGGTGTTTGAGTCACGAGTAAAAACACCCCACTACACAGGATCAAAATGAAATGGATAAAATCACCAACATAGGATTATTACGGATCTTTTTTTCACAAGAGCTGCTGGTTTTGTTTGAGGGGGGAAAACTTTTAATGTAATTAAACATTTACTGCACTGTTACCTAAAATATTTATTCCACAAATGTGTTTGGAAGACGTACATTGGTGCAAATGGAAAAGCTCATCTATGTACACTTGATCGCTCTTAACAGGACAAGTTAACGAGTCTCAAGGTCGGTTTAGCTGCAGATCTATGATAGAGATGTGGGGAAAATGAAGTTTGTGCACTAAAATGTCTCTGAAAATAAATACAAAATTAAGTGACATTGGAGTGCTTTTGTACTTGAAAACTTAGTGTGATTACCCACAATACACCCCACCAAGGATCAAGTCACATTTTCATTCGTCCAAGCTCACGAGTCCATTTGATCAGGAAGGGTCTTGTAGGGGTTGAGGATGCCCCTGGGGTCCAGCATGCTCTTGATACTGCTCATCAGCGCCACCGCCTGGCTGGCTTTGCTGTAGCGGATGTAGTTCCTCTTCTTCAGTCCCAAGCCGTGCTCGGCGCTGATGCTGCCACGGTAACGAGCCGTCCACTCGTACACGTGTGGTTCGATGGCTGCCAGCAGCGCCGGGTCCTTGGCGGGGGAGGTGATGTTAAGGTGGAGGTTCCCATCGCCTAGACGACGGGCAGAGGAAGCAACGCCCATTTAAAAAGGTATATTCTGGGATGGAATTTGAACTGGCTGAAAACAGAAGCTACGCCCCCCCCTTCAATGCCATGGGGTGGTCGCTTCAGAAGCTCCGCCCCCCCCTTCAATGCCATGGGGTGGTCACTTCAGAAGCTACGCCCCCCCTTCAATGCCATGGGGTGCTCCCTTCAGAAGCTCCGCCCCCCTTCAATGCCATAGGGTGCTCTCAAGCCCAGCCCCCCTTCAATGCCATAGGGTGCTCCCTCAGAAGCTCCGCCCCCCTTCAATGCCATGGGGTGCTCTCAGAAGCCCAGCCCCCCTTCAATGCCATATGGTGCTCCCTCAGAAGCTCCGCCCCATATAGTGTATATATGCAGAACAGTTAGTAAGATTTTAGGGACCCCCTGTCCTGTCTCACCTCCACCTACGTACCTCACTCCCCTACGCGTCTACACCCCACCTGTCTCACCTACATGCCCGTACCCCACCACGGTCTTGGCGCGGCCCCCCAGGTGCTCCCTCATGTGGGCCACCAGCTGGTAGAGTCTCTCCAGGGGCAGGGAGACGTCATACTTGTAGGTGAAGCCGTCGTGTGTCAGGGCCTCAGTGACACGCTCACGCAGAGACCACAGGGCCTACGCACGCGCACACACCCACAGGAATACATGCGCGTGCACGTACGTGCACACACAGGTTTAGTTCTAGACTGGCATCATTTAGGGACTAGCTCTTTTAATCATCGTTACCATGAGAGCTAGGACAATGTTTTATTAACGTGAGACTAATCTGGGAAAGATTAAAACTACAATAGTTATAAAGGCTGGTCTCATATGGATCACCTTCATCTTCGTGTCGTCGGTTGCTACAGTGCCATCTGTGACCAAAGATGACGACATTGCTTTGTTTAGGAAGTTGTGGAGCTTCTCTTCATCGTGGGTTGCATTAGACCCAGCTGTTTCTATGACGATGTAGAATGGGCAGTCTGCGTGGCGAACATGACGAGTTAGCATTAGTTAGCTGTACAACAAAACCAAAAGATACGGCTGAGTATCAGTATGTTCTCTTCACAATGCTATTGACCTTCAAGACACTACTATCGATACAATGATGAGATCAATACAATATTGATTCAACAGATTTGATTTATTTGCATTTTTTTGTTCCAGGGTTGGGAAGTAAATTATTAGAAAAACAAACTAACTGAACCATTTCAGTTACCAGCTAAATTAGTGGAATCAGATTACAGATTAAAAAAGAAAGTATGATTACTTCTAGGACTACTTTGAAGTTTAAAATGGAAGTTTGCACAAGACAATCTGCTCTTCTCTTATAAACCTTTCAATAACATCAATCAAAATGTTTATATTTTAATCTTATACCCTAAGGAACATGCAAAAAATTAGGATAATTTGGTGCACCAATGCCGTAAATTCGCTTTGGATGGCCTTTCAATGAACAATGGTTAGGCGTGAAGTAATCTAAAAGTAATCATTTTATGTTACTAAATGTAGGTAATCCACAAATCTTGTTGTATGTTGATTCTTATTTTAGTCTGGTAACTAGTAACTGGAATGGATTACATTTAAAAAGTAACCTACCCAACCCCGTTTAGCTCTATAGATTTTCAGTAAAGTCTCATCGTGATACGCATCACGAAGGAGTCGCCAATACTCTGCCCCTAATACCTGCGATGGGGTTAGGCAGCTGCAGGTGTGTGTGGAGCAGACTCATGCACTCCCTGTCCAGGAACTCGAAGGCCGACAGGATTTCTCCCAGCATGCCCCTGCAGAGCTGAAACGTCTGTAGCAGGTGCTCAAATGACTCACAGCCTAGCGATGGGGAAACAACTTAGTTATCTCAAGAACAGTGCGTAGAGAGCCTCATGGAATGTGTTTCCATGGTTGGGGATAGGCAATTGTGTGCAGCCTGCACCACTTTGTTTGTGTTCCTATTTACAGAGCCAGGGTTCTGTAGAAACACCAGATTATATTTCCCAGCACAGAGAACGGGTAGGTAAGCAGGCCGCGACGTATTAGGTGAATTATCTTACATTCGCGTACTACTCCTTTAATATTACAATACACTGTACAGTACGTCTGTGGCAGGACCCTACCTAGGAAGGCAACGTTGACGGAGGCTGGTTTCCGTGGACACAGGATGGACACGGCGGTGATGAGCCCCAGTGTGCCCTCTGACCCGATGAACAGCTGCTTCAGGTCGTAGCCCGTGTTGTCCTTCCTGAGGGTGGACAGGCAGTCTAGCACCTGGCCGTCTGCCAGCACCTGGAGACACACAGGACACATGTCTGTCTTCTTTGGGGAACCCCCTGTCTGTGTGTGTGTGTGTCTGTCTGTCTGTCTGTCTCCTCTGTAGAGAGCCCCCTGTTTGTCTGTGTATTCTGTTGGGAACCCTTTGTCTGTCTGTCTGTCTGTCAAGTCAATTTGATTTATTTATTTATTTATATATCCCTTAATCAAATTGCAGTCTCAAAAACTGTCTGTCTCCTCTGTAGAGACCCCCCTGTCTGTCTGTCTGTCTGTTTACCCTCAGCATGACCCACCATTTGCTTTCCATGTAAAGGTGGAGTCAGGGATGATTGTTGATAAACGACAATCATTCTATTTGAAATCAGCCCCCCCCCACCACCACCCCCCCACCCCCACCTCCAGACCCCACCGCCATCTCTCACCACCTCCAGGCCCAGCACGGTGCCCCGCAGCGAGCCGTACCGGAGCAGCCGGAGCCCCCCCGCGTTGGTGGCCACGTTGCCCCCGATGTGGCAGCTGCCCTTGGCCCCCAGGTCCAGAGGCATGAGGTGGCCCCGCCCCTCCAGGTGGAGACACAGCCGTTCCAGGACACAGCCGGCCTGACACGTTAGCACGCCTTGAGGAGGGGCAGAGAGACAGGAAGGGACATTTCTGTTAATAAAACAGATGGTTTACGAGTCCAGAATCTCCAGTCCAAGTTAGTCTCAAGTCACCGTGTGTGTGACTTGAGTGCGACTCAAGCCGTAAGTCAAAGTCCCAAACTCGAGTCAGGTCAGACGTGGGCCTACCAGAGACGGCATCGAAGGCGAGGATGTTGTTCATGAGTGCGGAGGAGACGATGATTTCATCGTAGACCGGTACGCTGCCCCCCACCAGCCCTGTGTTGCCCCCCTGAGGGGTCACGGCCAGGTTACGGCTGTTACAGTACCTGCCGGAGGGAATGACGAGCAGTGAGCCACTTCACATGTCCGGAAGCGTTGGCACCGCTTATAATGAGAACATTCACACAAATAAAGTAAACCTAGCGTTGTTTTTATAATGGTGTAGCGTCACTTAGCAACCATACATTGCTTGTATTGTTAAAAAAAAAACACAAAAAAAAAAAACAATAAAACACTTCTCCCTTCAATGCCATAGGGGGCTCCAGCAATTGCTGAGATAGTGTTGTGTGGTTTATATCTTAAGCTATTACTTATTGGTCCTTCACCTGAGTATTTGAGACACTTCCTCTGTGGTCTGGGGTCTCAACAGCACTTCACTGGACCCTGAAGGTTAAACAGAGTGGTTGGTGGCATGGTTTACCTACAGTAATAACACAAACCTGTAGCCTTGTGAGACCATCCTGATCTCACAAGCTTCCGGTCGACTTCACCTGGAGAATCAGTCTGGAGAGATCAATGTCCTTGCGTAGTTTAATAGGTAGGTGGACCTCAACATAGATTCTGCAATAGCATTAGTGTGATCCACTCTGGAGATTACTCCTTCAGTGAAAAAACAGCAAAGACGCTTTGCTCCAGATGGAAAATATGTTTGCACTCCTCCCGCCTGGCTCCGTTGGTTCACAGGTTCATCCAATCACTTGGAGAGTATTTTTTGTAAACACCTGCCCTTCTCAAACATTCAATGGACGGCTCCCCAGATGTGGGAGTGCATAATGGTTGTGTTGTGTGTAACAAACCATTTGGGGTGTCAGGTTAGCACAAACACATGGCTGTAGGGGTGGGCTAGAGAACGGTAAGCTTATGAGGGGTGTAGGGGAGGGGTAGAGAACAGTATAGAGCCTATGAGAGGTATTGGGGAGGAGGGGTAGAGAACATTGTGAGTCTGAGAGGTGTGGGGAGGAGGGGTAGAGAACAGGGTGAGGCTATGAGAGGTGTGGGGAGGAGGGGTAGAGAACATTGTGAGTCTGAGAGGTGTGGGGAGGAGGGGTAGAGAACAGGGTGAGCCTCTGAGTCAATATTAACACTAGCATTGATGTCTCATCACAGTACAGGATTTGTGGCCATATTTATCAAAGCATCACCCAGGTAGTGAACCAAAGCTACATCTGAGATGTGGTGGGCCTCACCTCTCACTGACTTCAGCCAGTCCACGTTACTGGCTTCCAGTAGGTCTGGGTCGGTGATTGTTCTGCCCGGTAAGACCCCCCTGAAGAAGTCTAGATCCTCTTGAGTGACCCGGGAGAAAGGTAACCTTTCTGGGGCAGCAGCCAGGGACACGTTGGATCCACCCGTGCTGGAATGGAGCTCCCGAGAGGAGACGTTGGTCCGCCTTGAAGCGGGTGGGAGAGGCTGTGTGCCGAAGACCGCGTTTAAATGTGCGTGGGACCAGCGAGCTACGCGTCTGACAGCAGTCTGTAGCGCCATCCCCCTGTGTAGGTTCACAGCCATGCCAGCAGAGGGAGACAATGTTTAGAGGGAAAAAAACTACTTGAAGATCAGGCTCATATCGCTTTAGTTTTGGACACGTCTTTTAAATAAACGTTCTCATTAAATATTTAGCCTACAAGCATTGTAGCCTTCCTTTAATCAACCAGACGAGCGCAGTAGTAGTCTACTTTTTATTGTTTATTTTGGTTTTCAGAATATAACATAGATCTGATGTTGATAAAGAAGCTTTAGTTCACCCGTGTAAGTGATCAAGCCCACGGCTGCAACTGGGATTCTATAGTAACATAATATACAGTACGGCAGGCTACTTTATTTAGTAGAGATCTACGGTAGATTGGATAATGCCGAAATCACCAATATAGGTGTAGTTCAGCAAAACGTTCGCTGCATACCTCGGCTAGGTTACCCGACGTAGTTTCTCGATCCTTTATACAACCTTTTATTTACTCATATCTGCATAACACGGAAGTTTATCGATTTGTTTGCTGTTACATATATTTAAGACTAGCACGTTAGCTAATATGCTGTCTGAGAGGTGAAAGGTAATGTCAGACGGGTTGAACCAATGGGAAGGCAAGGCGAACTGGAGCAATAATATGGGAGATGTAGTTTATAATAATATTGTAGTGAGGACTTCAATTCTATGATTCATTCCTGTGGTTTTCCGGGGGGTTAGAGGATATGGAAATATATGTCAATGTAAAATTAGCCAACCTAGAAAAGCTGTATGGATGTAGGCTACTATACTGTTGATCCAAAACATATGAGATAGTTATACCCACCCAAAATAGGCCAAAACATATGGCTATAGACTAATGTTGGAACCTACAGTTGCACTTTATTAGTGTCTGTATACAATCACAACACAGACAAGAAGATCCAATTCACATCTATCTATCTATCTATCTATCTATCTATTTATTAATTTAATTAATAATCCCTGCCTGCCTGTTATTATAATCTACAACTATTATTCCTATACCTGCCCCTCTGCCCAACTGCCTAAACAATAGGCCTACCCTGACAATCACCTAGCCTATCTAACACTTTCCCTGCTCCCTCCGCCAAACTCAAGATTACAACAGCAAACTGTAGTGGGCTAACTTATTGCTGCACATCCGCTTTTAACATTGACACCACGCACTTCAGGGATTACATCATCACAATGGATGTAACAGCAACTGGTCTGAAGTAATTGTGAATTATTACAGAGGCTTTCAACAGTGCAGGAACCGTTTGAACAGCCAGAGGCTGTTGAAAAATAAGCCACCATGGTAAAGTAAGCTCTTTTGCACAGTTTTTAATAGAAAAGGTGAAATCCCATCAAGTCGTATACTTAGTTTTATAGACACGTTTTAAGAGATATGGAACATATTGTGGATCAATCAGAGGTCTTACCGTATGGTGTGACCCTCACACTCTCACAGGACGGGGAGTAAGGAAATAAAACTCATTAATGTATTCACCGATCATGAGTTTCAAATCTCAAATAAAAGTAATGAAAATCATTATGCAACTACTTATACATGTTACTCGATTAACCATGCAACTATATACATGTTACTCTATTAACCATGCGACTATATACGTGTTACTCTATTAACAATGCAACTATATATGTGTTAATCTATTAACTATGCAACTATATACGTGTTACTCTATTAACCATGCAACTATATACGTGTTACTCTATTAACCATGCAACTATATACACGTGTAAACGGTGATTAACTCTTACCAGGGGTCACATTGCTAAAAGGCATGTCTTGGGCAAAAATAATAAAAAGTGTAGTTGGCATGGAAACCTGGGCCTGTTCAGTGGGGTTCTTCCTCTAATACTGCGTTTGTGTCCTTTCTATGATCCAGGATAGAGGTATCAAGCAATAGTCTAACTAGGTTCACGTCTGTTTATTTGGAGTGTCCAGGATCGTACTGTCTTGCTGCAAACCAATGCACATCCAGGTTAGGTGCCGGTGAGGTCACTATGAGAACAGTGGGCGTCCTAGGGTCAAAGGTCAACTGTGTGATATATTGACACATTTGCTGTTCTAATGAGAAGAAGTTAAAGGCAGGGTCAGTCATTGTCGAGAACGCTTGCTATATTAAAACAGTGTATCTCCGTGGTCCTGGGGGTCCTGTGCAAAATTCAGGGAGATATTTGTTGGAATTTGACAAAACGTTTATTATCTTACATTTAGCTTGCAATACCTGACTATACCAAACTCCACTATGTTACCATACCAACTATCTTGTTTCCATCCCAATGAGCTGACAGGAGAGTAAAGTTCTGTTAGATGCTGGTTTATCATCAGTTTTCATACCCCTGCCTGAGCGCATCACAGTATCATCTGTCTGCGAGGAAATCAGTACGATAATGTTCTGTTAATCGGTTAATTTGAACAAAATACAGAATGTGTAAAATTGCAACATACTGTATATTAAGGTATAAACCATGTTAATAAACTATGATACATTACATACTTATAACTAGTCATTTCATGTTAGTTTTGTATAGCATCAGTTCAATAGTAGCCTTGTAAATAAACCGAAGTGGAGTGCATAAGATATGACAACAACGCTGATTGCAGGAAACAGATGTAGACACATGCAGGGGAAGTGAACTGACGTTTAATAAACGTAATACGAAACACAAGCCAAAAGCACGTAACAGTCATGTGAAACACATACAGCTAACAGTCATGTAAAACACATGCAGTTAACAGATATGTAAAACACATGCAGCTAACAGTCGTGTGAAACACATGCAGCTAACAGTCATGTAAAACACATGCAGTCATGTAAAACACATGTAGCTAACAGATATGTAAAACACATGTAGCTAACAGTCGTGTGAAACACATGCAGCTAACAGTCGTGTGAAACACATGCAGCTAACAGTCATGTAAAACACATGCAGTCATGTAAAACACATGTAGCTAACAGATATGTAAAACACATGTAGCTAACAGTCATGTAAAACACATGCAGTTAACAGATATGTAAAACACATGCAGCTAACAGTCATGTAAAACACATGCAGTTAACAGATATGTAAAACACATGCCGCTAACAGATATGTAAAACACATGCAGCTAACAGTCATGTAAAACACATGCAGTTAACAGATATGTAAAACACATGCAGCTAACAGTCATGTAAAACACATG
>JAODOY010064630.1:0-16919 GCA_025399855.1 Forbesichthys papilliferus
CGAGAGAGAGAGAGAGAGAGAGAGAGAGAGAGAGAGAGAGAGAGAGAGAGGGGTGGGGGGCGAAAGAGAGAGAGTGAGTGAAAAAGAGATTTTTAATACATAAAAAGAGTTGGAACAATGGACCATATTTACACAAGCATAACCTAGCTTTGTTTTCACTGGACTCTGGAGGGCAGTATGCTAGTTTGAGTGTGTGTGTGTGTGAGTGTGCTGGCCAATGTAAGAAAATGTAAGGAAAGAAACCCTGCTAGAATACAGTGAACATCAACATGCATAAATTGAGTCCCCAACAAAGAACATATATACCAACCGTAAATAATGATAGCAGTGCTTGTTTTAGCGGTAAATGTGCAATTTCAACAGGTATTGTATACAAATACCAGGACCACACAAAAACACAGATCCCTGATTGCATTTCAGTGTATAGTACATGAATACTTTCTCATGACAGTAATATACAGTACTTAAAATAAAGACACTTTGAACTTAAGTTATCTCTGAATCTTGTAGTACTGTAATTAGGAGGTTTTATTTTGCTATTACAGTGATATATGGCTCAGGACCAGGTTGTATTAACACACCACTGCTTCCACACTTGAGGTGAGGTTGATGTACAGTATGTTATGAGAGGAGAACATGAAGTATCTTCTGCAGACACCACCTAGAGCACGCTGAGGCAATGTCCAACTGTGTGTGCGTGCACGCATGGGTACACGTTCACAACAGCATCTGGTTTCAATAAGAACACAGCCAGTGCCTACTTAATCTACCACATTAAAGTCCTGTCCAAAACACAAAGCTACCTTGAGAAGCCAGGCTGCTGTAAATGAGTATGTCTCTCTCGGCCTCTCAGTCACACGCACACACTTTTCCAAAATAATTTTACACCGTTTGGAGGAGCCTCACATAGGTGCACACAAACAAGGATTCATACGAGCAGTTTTCACTTAGCTAATAGCCTTCCTGTAGAGTCACACAGGGAAGGTGAATAATCCATGAGCTAAAGCTGTTGGGATTCTCCCACCAGCATACCCATACTACACAGTAAATAGTAACAGAATCCATCTGACAGGGCTGTGTGTGTGTGTGTGTGTGTGTGTGTGTGTGTGTGTGTGGGGACAGCAAGGCTTATTGAGATACAAAACCCCCTGACCTTAGCCAAGCTCACGGATCATGGGTCTTCCCATGGGACCAGTGACGTACCTGAACTTGTTTATTTTATTCTGGATTCTGGCCCAATTTAAATAATAGCAATATTGTGCCTGGATCCTAAGTTTATTAGGTGTGTACACGCATAGTGTGCACACATACACACACATACACACACATACACATATATACACACACACACACACACACATATATACACACACACACACACACACACACACACACACATACTGTAAATATACAAACCCCAATTCTAAAAAAGGTGGGGCCGTATGCCCCCCTTCATAATGCGTCTCCCTTACTTAATCAGCAAACGCTCAGGACTGCAGACAAGCAAATGTACCATTCTGCTGCTACTGCTCATGCAGGCATTTTCCTTTTGCATAGTCTTACTGGAAAACGTCCCTGGAACAGACCACATCTGGACAGTTTGTTGCTCCAAAATGTGATACCCTTTCTGTATGAATGGTGCACTCACAGATGTTGTATGTTACCCATGCCATTTAAACTGGCATATCCCTTTATATTATCATGACAGAGGCTGGTTTATGATAACCTGACATGCCTGACAAGTCCATCTGAAGAGCTGTGCATTGAAACAGTTTGCGAATGGTATTTTAATCTAAGAAATACTTGATTGGATGAACCATCTGGTCGTTTTCGCTGTTGGCACCATGGTCGGTACACCTAAACCACACCCATATAGCTAGAAGCTAGAAGCTGATTGGAAAGTTCAGTTGCTACTTGGACACAATCAACATGATTCCAAGTCTTTCCAGACTGATTCTCAGGGCGAAATCAAACTGAAGCTGGTCTCGCGAGTTGTCAGTTGCAATGGCATGGTTAACTTACACATATTTCTACTGACTGTATATATAACAGAGGCAAGGCGTTTCTAAGACAAGGCAGATTTTTTATGTGAGGGTGACAGATTTAGTTCCAGCACAGCACTCTGCCTGGACTATCAACATTTTATTTAATTAAATTTAATTCAATGTTGTAAGATTATCTATCCACTGGTATTCGCTTCCTTGCATCAGCTGTAGCTTCTGAACTAGCCCAGTTGTATGTCTAGTTTTGGCACTAGAAAGATTTTGGCAGTCTGTTGGCTCTGGCGCAGGGTTAAATTAAATCAGCGGTCACAAAGCCCAGTTAAATGGCTCCAGTGGAATGCATACTTAAATACTCTGAGACTGAATCTTCTGAGTCGACTGTTTGACAAGCTCTAAGAGTAATAATACAATCCTGTACGTGAGCCAGAAAATATCAACCTTCATACACAAGTATGTCTGGTCGGCCCCACTGAGACTAGTGGATGGAGGGCCATTCTGAAAGCATGCCAGCTTGGGGTAGATTTGGTTTGGCGGCGCATTCCGAATCCTGACTCTTGGTGTCCCATGCCCCAATAGCAAATCCTTCTTCCATTTACCCTAATGGATACCACACATCCCTTAAGGAGACACACCATGGTTCTCTCTTCTCTCCAACCAGCAGTAACACAGAAATAATCTGCACGTTTTGGCTCCAGATATAGAGCCACACTCTTCAACCCCACACGCACGAGCGCGCACACACACACACACACACACACACACACACACACACACACACGCACGCGCAGGCGCGCACAGACACAGTTGGTGTCATTAAGACAGATGCACAGACAGAAATAGCTGTTCTGTTGACAGCGTGAGGTCATAACAATCTGTGAAAAATTATCACTTTTTGAGCTCAACCAATAAGACATGCACACACACACACACACACACACACAGATACTGGCATACCGCTGTGAACCTCAGTCTCTATACTTTAGACAGTATAATTAAAATAGTATCCAACACCTAATACCTTTTTATCAAAGTCCTATGAGCTATGCATACCTTATCCTCAGGCCACTAAACCTCACCTATAAATTGCTGCAGGTGTGCTGAGTATCATTTGTCGACCTCTGACCTCACAAGGTTAAAGTGGCTTATCCAAACACAGAGACTGGAAGTCTCTTCAGTGTTTGTGTTTCCAAGCCTTTATGAGCTAGATCACATGGAAGAGGCCCCAGCGTTCCAAGCCAGCACAGTCAAGCCCTTATCCGAAAACAAACAATAAAACGCTGTCTCATCGAAGCGTGTGCTGTCCACCTACACGCTCACTCCCTCATATAAGGATCATGAGCTAGCAGGACGCAGTTTTGATTAGCTCAAAAGCCGCTGAGGCTGTCAAATAACACGGTTTGGGGGAGGGACAAAGGTAAAAAGCATGTGAAAACATGCTAGAGGCCTGCAGATGCCTTGTTATGGTCGACCCAGTGCAGATAGAAGCCCACCTAGGACCTCAGATGCTAGGAGTCACAACAGAAGCAATGACTGGCGAACACGTGTCAGACATGTGTCAACGCTGACCCAAACAAAAACCCCTATTTTTAGCTGACAGCTGTTCGTGTACGACATGTAAATATTCAAACAGTTCCATAAAATAATCACTCTGCGGCACAGCTATGTCCGTGGGGACAATAATAACTTGCATTATACAACGCGTCTGCATGGCTGACAGTAGCCAGGAGCTCTCCAACGCCAGCTGCCCTCTCAACAAGTCCCTTCTTGGTTCTAGACTGGCTAAGCAGACGGCCCAAACTGAGCAAATGACAGAGGCTCCAAATAATGTTGACTATTGTTAACTCCTCGTCTCTCTGGGTTGTGCAGTTGTGTTAGGGTTCAAGCCAAATTAAAAAAAGGGGGGGGGAAAGCAGTTAGCCTCCTCCATGGCAAAAGAAAATAGCCATGAAGGCTTGAGAGACTAACATAGTCGCAAAACAATATGGTTATTACCTCAATATGGTTTTCTGTCCATGCCATGTTTGTATTTGAAACCCAACCAGTCATCAGCAGCCTGCACTGTGGCACATGATAGGATATGTGACCACACCACAGTAAGAGTGGTTCGCATACTGAGCTACATTATGACCTCAGAGTCACATGCATTACTGCAGAGCTTGTCAATAACATATCTGCTTTTCAATAAACACCAGTAGCATGACCAACACGCTGACAAGTCCATTTAGGCAGACTGCTTCTGACAAGTGTATTCTCAATATAAACATAAAGCACATGCAAGTCAGTCACATGCCTTTGGCTGGCTCCAGTCAACAGCTACATCCACGTATCTCTCTTCACTCTGCTCTTGACTCGTCCTGCTTATATAGGGAGACAGCTGATTACTAATTACCCACACCTGCTCTTGCTTGCCCCAGGAGCCCTGTGGACTCTCTCTCTCTGTCTCTCTCTCTCTCTCTCTCTCTCTCTCTCTCTCTCTCTGTGATGCACCGCACCGATCTGTTGTTTTCTGGATGATACCGATTTTAAACTTTTTATTATTCATGAATTATATATGAAAGAAATGTTGCTGTGTGGGGAAAGGTTAGTGGGGTCCACAGAGATGTCCACGGACCCCTTAAACCCCTAAAACAAAACATGTATATGTAATAAAAAATTAGTTCTGGTGAAAATATTTAAAAGGATAAATCTAAAACAAAAATGTCATTTTGATGTATCGAAGGTCACTGAAAATACATCAACCGTGTTTCATATGAACTTAACTGTTGCTGTTGTTGTTTCAAATAATACGTTCTCCATTACAGTAGCAGAAGGACATCTAAAACAAGCAGGATAGGGGCCCACCAGGACCGGAGTTGGGCACCCCTGCAGTAGACCTATAGGGTACTTTGTTGACATTCCCTAAATGGGCGTATCCAATGCGATCACTGTAATTTAGAGCAAATCCAAAGAATACAGGCAGCAGTGGACTGAAAATGCTTAAACATTTTTTAATTAATTGTTACTGTCTTTTCTGCATATTTTGATTGAGTTATTGAAGCTAGAGTACAGAATGATGACCTGACGTAAACATAGGCCTACTGTTGGGCTTTTAAAGATAGCAAACCAAAGAAAGTATAATATAATTCAGGCAGATTTGATGTTAACTAGCTAAGATAAAATTACCTGAAACTCGACTTGTTCCATTGTTCCTATAGTTTCCGTTAACAAGTGTTACAGCAATATACATTATTGAACTAAATGATGTAGCGTTTTAAGGTTATTACTACTAGCTTAACTGGGTGGCTCGGCTAAGGCAGACTATCTTCCTTGTAGTTCCTCATGCATGCTGATGATTGAGGTGCCCTGCAGAGTTTCTGTGTTGCACACTTGTCATTCGCGCTCTGTGTTTCTTGAGTTGCAGGCTGCCGCAGTTCACATTTCACAGCTAAACAATGGTCAGAGCTGTCTCGTAAATGTATGAAATGCAGAAAAGTCTAAATAAATGGTGAATTTACAGCCATTTAATTGACAAATGACAACACAGATTGGTTTTCCGTATCAGCCATTAGAAAGGAAAATCGGACTACCACCAATCTCGTATTTTGAATGGAAATCGTCTAATTCCGATAACTTTCTGACCGATCGCTGGATCTCTCACGCTCTCCATCTTTCTCACCACAGAAGAAATTACACGACAATAGCAATCCCGTAAATGAGCATAATATTTACCCATAAACAAACAGGAGTTGTATGTTCCAGTGAATTCATGTGTGTGGATGTATACAGTGTGTCTATATGCTTTAGGTCACTCCTAATCATTGTAGCCTATATAAATGGACTATAAAAATGTATTAATGTCCTGTCAGTGTCATTCTAAAAATAATTTTGCTATGTTTTAAAGTAATAGAAGTAAATCACCCCATGGTAACGTGTGGTCCAAGTATCTATACAACATATGTTTCACAAATGATACAGTATGATTCATGTGCAACTGTGCCGAATGGACCTGCATGTGTGTTTTATAGAAAAGCCATATTCTGTTCCCTGTGTTGACAGATGACTACGCCATTTTAGAGGTCGGCTTGAGCTAACAGTCAAGAGATAACAGTAAGGTCTGAGTCGGGCTTGGCTCTGTCAACGTTATTATTGATCACCACCCACCCACACACACACACACGCACACACGCGCACACACACACACACACAGTCACACACATAGGTCTTTGTCTCCAAAAATCGAGCCGTCTGAACTCTCGTAGTGGCCATTTTTGCTATTATTAGCGCAAGCGCTGAAAATAGACTTGCTGGGGGCTAACGCAGGCTATGCTAGCAGCTGTTTGTGATCAGGGACAGGGGAGAAAGGGAGGATGGAAGAGAGAGGGGGAACAAGAGTAGTTGGAGGAAACATGGACGACTGTGCTGAAGTGACCCTCAATAAACATCAATTGTCCTCGGCATCCTATCCTATCCCTATTTTAGGGATCTTGGTGGAACCTTGTTGTTGCCTAGATGGTCTGCTCCAGCGCTTTCACAAACCTGCCAGTATAATAGCAATCTGTCTAGGATGCAAGCGCTCCAGGATATTATGGGTGGGGAAAAAATCGATACTGCATAGTATCGCGATATTTATACTATACTTTATAGAATTGAACTAATATTTATGAAATATTCATGTCATGTCATGTTAGTCAGCTTGACAATCACATTTTGCAGCAAAACAATTTATGTGAGGTGAACAAACCGATGTTTACATAGATTTCCTTTGGGGACATCATTTGAAGTTGGAAAAAGTAATAAATATCAATATTAAACAGAATATCAAAGTATCGTAATAATATCGTATCGTGGGGCCTCAGGTGATTCCCACCACTACGGGATATAGGAAGGAAGGAAATAGGAGATGATGATTGGTTACGCCCAAAACACACCCATCAATAATGAAGAGAGTAAGTACAACCAAAGTTTGAACCAATGCGCCTGTCGCACCGACCATATTTACGCCGTTAAAATAGCAAACGTGGATTCGGACATGCCCTAAAGGAAGTTTGCACCTTGCACTTAGATCGTTAAAACAGGGGTGTGTGTCTTTCCCTCTGTCGCTATTATCTATGGCTTCATGAAGACATGAAACACAGCGCCAGAGAAACAAGGAGGGACACACAGAGAAAAAAGAGAGGGGGGAAAGGGGAAAGAGGGAGAGAGAGAGAGAGAGAGAGAGAGAGAGAGTTGCCAGAGACACTTTTACGAGAGCGGTTTCAATATAAACACCTGTAGCTGTAGTGCCTGGGGGTGGAAGGGGGGTGGGGGGTGGGGGGATGCAGGTAAAGGCTAAATCCCCTTGTTTGTGATTAGATAATGAGATGGGGATAAAACAGTGAACACACACAGTATTGTATACACAGTATACACAGTATACACACACACACACACTACAATGGGAAGCCACGTGAATGCCTCATCTGAGAATGTCAGTCACCCTAATCCCTCTAATCCAGTCCAAAGTGATTTAGTTTCAGCCGTGCAGTAAATCTTTCCTCTATCACGACGTGGAAGGGCGGACTGATACCGAACGCTTTGGCTAATGCTGGATAGACACCATTGGGTCTATCCAGGAACGGCTGTGTAGCCTTTTATGTTCTTTTTATCTGTGTGTTTGTGTGTGTGTGTGTGTGTGTGTGTGTGTATGTGTGTGTGTGCACACAGTGGGTTTTGACACAAGGCAGGCCCACGCCACCATAAACCCACTCGCAGATCAACACTTGACACCCTGACTCAGACACATTACGCAGGACACCTTTCCAGAACATATATTCAGCCCCACAAGGGGAGCAGGAATAATGGAGGGCGTTATGGAGAGAGATATTTCCTCTCAGACCAGTGAGACAGCCATACACATGTAATATGCACCTAGCCAGTCCAAGAACAGCTCTCTTATGTTGAACAGACGTGAGTTGATAATGATGAATCATAAATAAAACTGAAAGGGAAATGTTTTGAAGACTAAGAAGAGAAAATATATTGTATTATAATGGATGTGGCTAGTTAATTTGAAGCCACAAAATGCATGTGTGTCTCAAAATCAATATACAACACAACTCAAGTAGGCCGAAGAATTACAAGTTCAATTGTTGGGACCAGGAACAAAGCAATTCTAAATTAAGGACTATGAATCCATCAGCACTGGCTTTCTGAAGTTCTAGGATAAAATATCACAGTAATTCTGTATATTAAATATCACCAGTCTGCAGAACTACTAGTTTTTTTGACAGGAGGGGTTAAACTGACTGGGCCTTCTCTGAGTCAGACAGGCTGGCACAGGGCTGACGTTGCTAACACGAGAGTCCCAATTTGTGTTGGCTAGCACCAGCATGCTAACAGTAGGGTATATGCGTCCAGCTTTTGGCCTGCCCGGCCCCCTCTAAAAGTAGTACATTAAACGTGTCTGGCTCTGCTGATGCTAGCTTATAAAAGCGTAGATCCACAGTGGCATCGCTAAACAAACAGAACCTGGAGGTCTGGCGCGGCTTTAGCTGACGGACGTCATTATGCACATTGATTAAAAACAAACACACAGGGAGTTGAACAGAGGGGGAGTTAGACATCCAGCTTTTCAGTGTGGGCCTCGATCAGGGTGGAAAATACCCATCGGGGAGAGAGACAGAAAGAGAGAGAGAGTAACCAAGACCAAGAAATTGTGACTTCCCGTATCTACAAGCTGCTAAGTCAGCATTGTATTATATAAACAAATGGTCTTCCTTGCTTCACTTAAAGTTGAGTGACATTTTAATGTAAAAATGCCTTTGCAATAGCCTACATATTAGTATAACTAGCAGGAACATCAGAACTATTAGCATTAGCATAATAACAAAAACAATTAGCATTAAAGCTAATATGAGCCGTGCGTTGCCCGCATATTGCCTCCATCTCCTGTGGCAGGAACCCGATCAAGCACCGGTGTCAAGTTACAGACAGGAAACAGATGGCCTACGAAGGAGAAGAGGGGAAAAAAGGCACGCCAAAGAAAGACAGGGAGAATGCCTCTCTCTTCCTTGATTCCGTTCCATCCATTCTTCCCCCCACTTTCTACTTTCCAGCCTCTATCTCTTCAACCGTTTCAATCTCTCCCACAGTTCTACCCCACGTCTTCCTTCATTCGTCGTTGGAGGGATTGGGTTTTTGGAGGCTACATCAGCGGTTGCTGGCTGTAGATCAGAGTGATATAGCTTTCTGGGAGCTCTCTAAATAACTAATCATACTGTAGGGGTTTAATATACTGGGTTAAGGAAGGATGGCTCTATTTAAGATACATGACAGTGGCACATCTGCAGAAAATCTTTCCATGTTCTGTATTTACCATGGCCTCCAATATTACAGCAGAATATGTAGCAAGAGAAAACGGATGGAGGGAAATCACAATACACATTCTACAAATGACCCCAAGAAAGCCCTTTTCTGCCAAGACCATCTTATGACCTCAGAAGGAAAACATGGCCGACTGTAGCTGTTGATGGCAGATAACCTTTTAGCCTGGAAACACCAATCAAACGTCAATATAGCCTGGAGTAAGGTCACTCATGAGCACCATTAGTAAATAGGATAACTGAGGCTATTTGTGTTGGCGATTTGCGACATGTTTCGATGACCTCTGCTTCCTGTGTGTACACGTGTAATCTGAGATCATTATCAATGCAAAAACTCTTAGACAAAGAAAAACAACATATTTGCCAAATGCCAAGTATCACAAATGTCAGACACTCAAAAATAAATTACTTAAAATTATTCTGTTTCTGGGAAGTGGCCTTTGAACTAGGGTGTAACTTTAAAAACTATATGGTATATAGTTCAATTGTGACAATGTTTGCTATGAGTATACATTTTAATATTCACAACATTGTTACATGTAATGCTTAAATACCTACATTAGTAAGATAGTTTGATATAATTTGGTGCTATATTTGTATGACCACACAGAAATGAACACATACGTACTGAACAGTACTATACACTAGTATTCCTAGGGATCATGAACACAAGCTGTGAAAAGTTAAATCTATAAACCTAAACAATACAGTACAGTTTTTTCATTTTTTTCTTTATGATACAAAAAACTCTATTCACAATTTCTGTGTGAAAGGCCTTTTTCTTAAATCAGGAATTACTTACCCCAAACATATTCCCACCTGAGAGATTAATATCACACACTCATTCCTAGAAGACTGGAGCCATAGCCACCCATACATAACGAATGTTGAGTCTACGCATTAACATCACGGCAGGTGTCTCTCGCCCTTCAACTGACAGACTCTACTATAGCACCGAGAGTCAACCCATACATCTGTAGCAAGCCATTTAACGCTTCATTCCAAAACCTGAGCTGTAAAATCTACGTCAGCATCATTAAGCGTGTCTGCTAATTTCTAAAAGATAAAATATGGCGGCGATAAAACTACTAAGGCAAAGGCAACCTAAAAACACATGTTTACTGTACACTGAAAACCCAAGTGGCTCAACTTAAAACACATGTTTAGATAGAGGTTCCCTCTTGCAGCAGCACCGGCTTTGATTGAAACTTGAGTCTTAATTAAATTTGCACCCTGTAATCGCGATGCCTATCATTATAACCTTTATTGAAAGTCTCAGAGGACTGTTGTGGAGTGTTTGGGGTTTTTGTAAGGCTCCAGGCTTCTAATAAGGACGTCAATTGTAACACATTAAAAAAAAAAACAACTGTTGATTTTAAAACCTAAGGACCATAGAGCAATCCTGCGCACCCTCTCATTGTGTTTTTTCCCCTGTCTGTGTCGGTGTCTTTCTAAGTGCAGTCAAGTTTATCCATATAACCCTTTATCACAACCATATCTGAAAGGGCTCTGCTTCTCACTGTATTGTGTGGCTTTTGTATTGTTCTTCATCTCTCTGTCATGTGTGACGACGTGTCTCCCCCAGTGTTCTTAGTCCCTTATTTTAGTTCCAGAACAACACAGTTGTCATTTCGCCGCCCGGCGCCCACGTTGCTTATACAGCAAATGCCTGTGTGCCCATTTGAGTGCCCGTGGGTGTGTTGGTCTGAACATGAGGTGTGGTCTAGTGATACTGTTGGCGCATTGCCATCTTGAAGCAGCGGGAAGTGCGATTGATCTGGTATAAAGTCAATTGCGCGGCACATTATCAAGATAGTAGCGGCCTATGTGCACACAACGCGCCTGTGCTGCTTGTTACACACACAGGGACATGCAGGAGACCTAAGACTTAAACAGTGAACTATATTAGTCTGTGTAGCCTACATCAACATATTTTTCGGGATATTGGTGGAATCCTGCTGCTGCCGTATCACACTCACTTAGTTGAATTCCTTTCCTTTTACTTTGCAAACCTGACGTTTATTTTATTAAACCCTTATTTTACCAGAAGACTCATTGAGATACAAATCTCTTTTTCAAGAGTGTCCTGGTTTAATAGCAATCCGCCAAGGTGCAAGCGTGCCTGGCTTTCTAATGGCAATGTGAGATGACACTGATCGGTGTCCTAAAGGACAGGACAGAACCATTTCTCTGCTCTCCATAAGGTTAAGACCGTTGATGCCTTTCAATTTACTCAGTTACTCTGTGGAATGCTCTTCAAAACTCTTTGAAAATTACTGACTTTGTTCCTTTTAAACAAGGAACTTTTTTTAAATTTATTGTAAAGGATATGGAGCAAAAGACTATTGGACATTGCGGCTGTAAATGACAGTTATCTGTTTCTGTTGACAAATTACGTTTTTAAGAATTGTATGTATGTATGTTTGTTTGTTTGTATAAGCACTGTATATGTTTTATAACTTGTATGTTTTAAGATACTTCTTGGCCAGGTCTCTCCTGAAAAAGAGATTTTAATCTCAGTGAGATTGCCTGGTTATATAAAGGTTAAATAAATTTAAAAAACACATCCACAAACGGAGTAAGTACAAACCTCTTTGAACCATACGCCCGGCGCCGTTAAACTACTTTAGCAAAAGTGGATTTGGACACACCCTAAACATGTGCCTTGTGCTTTAGACATAGATGGTTAAAAAAGGGCCCATAGTCTCTCTTTGTCTATCTCCCAACTGATCCACTAGCCCTATAAACAACTTCTAAATCTCCCTCCGCCATTTTGCCCCTGGGCCAGACATGTTTCTGGGGCTCGCAGCGATCTCCACCTCACCCAAAAAATTGAATTTAATGGGGGTGAGGTATAGCGAGAGCCCTGTGAGTGAAACAGAGTGTGGAGGAGGAGGAAGGCCTGTAAAAATACTCCACATGCACAATATGCCAGTCCTCAGCAGCAGGACAGCAGCAACACAATATTAGTCATTGCTCCAACACTAACAAGTACATGAACACACATGCACACACACGCACACACACACACACTCACGCAAACGCACACACACACACACAGACAAATCAAAGACTAGGCTAATCAAAGACACGTGTACCAAGACCAAAACAGCTATAACATTTTTATTTATTAGCAATTACAAAAGCGATGTAAATAAATGTCATGTTTGATTTAACCTTGAAACCCCAGGCTGGTAAACAAACCATCAAAAGTGAATTTGGTGTCAATGTACAGTAAGTGTACATACAAGCAGCGAATACACACAACTACACCAGCAGTTTAACATTGGTCTGTGGTGCACTGTTCAGGTTTAATTAACTGTGTGTTACTGTTAGGGCACATCTGTGCCCAGCCTACACATACATACACTTACAAAAAGACACACACACACACACACACACACACACACACACACACACACACACACACACACACACACACAGAGACAGAGTTGATTCGCCCTGAGTCTTGGAGAGAAAAGCAATTTCCCTGGGCGAGCTTGCCTTATAAAAGGGCAAATATAAAGTCTTCTGAATTAAGCCATTCTCTCACTGCCCTCGGCTCGGCTCGCAGGTCATTCACTTGCAGCTAATTTTCTAAACATGCTACGTGTGTTTATTAATAGCCTCACGGAGTTGTGCATGTTAAATGCTTTTTGAAACCAGGTGATTCCAGACAATGTAGCCCCAGCCACCTCACCGGTGCATAGCAGAGTTCCCCACTGTTTTTAAGGGTCCTCAAACTGCTTCCCATTCCCGCTTATCCTGATTCAGCACAGGCAAGAACACAGACTTCACATAGGAGGGATAACACGGCTCCTCTGCTAAAAGCCTGCTCCATTCCACAAAGTCCTCCCCTAAAGGAATGGGAAGATGAGCTATAAAACAAAGGCTACAGAGCTGGAGGTTGTGCTGTACTATTACAGTAGATGTAGGTCTGACAAAGTTCAGGTTGATGTGGGCTTTACGGCATCATAAATTAACTGTTACTGGAGCAGTTTTAACAACGTTATGACCCCATAAATACAGTAGGTGTATAAATCATGACAAAAATAACAATTAAGTTATTCATTATGTAAAACGTTAGTAATATTAATGAGAGGACTCCAAACCCTGAAACGTAACTGGTGTGACAATGGTATGTGGAGGTGAAGAAGAGGGGGAAGGGGGGGGGGGGGGGTGAGTAAGGCATGAAAGCTGGGAAACTAGAGACACAGGTTGACAGGAGCTGGGAGGATATAGCTACAGCAGGACTGTGCTGCACAGCTAATGTACGATGGGAGCGTACAGTAAAGATATGGTTGAGTTGTGTGTGCAGGGGGGGAGTGGGTGTGAAATGGGGCTATAGGGACAATAGGGGAGCCGTGCACCCCGACTTCAAACAGCTGCTTGTTGGGCTCAAGAATGCCAAGAGGTTCTGCTGAAGCCACATCTGTTTTGGCTATCAAGAGAACCTCCCCATTACACCCATATGCACAGAAAGAAAGAAAGAAAGAAAGAAAGAAAGAAAGAAAGAAAGAAAGAAAGAAAGAAAGAAACAAACAAACAAACAAACAAACACACAAACAAACAAACACACAAACAAACAAACACAAGCATGCAAATGACAAAATCAAATGCCTGCTCTCTGGTCTCAAAGCAGGAGAAAGACCCAGTACAGTACAGAGGTTGAATCCCTTTACCCTGCACTCAAATAGAGGGCAGCGGGGATGGAAAAGGGTCCGCGAGGGACGGGATACCAGAGACAGAGCAGCACAGCTTCCATCCAGGACCCGCAACATAAGTAAAACCCGCGATGAAAATGTACACAAGAGAGATGAAGAAAGGACTGAAAGAAGGGGGGGGGGGGGGGGCTTCCAGAATGCATGTGGCGACAGACAGACAGACAGACAGACAGACAGATATATCTTTAGTATTAATTAACTATTAAAGAGCAGTGCCAGTGTGTGTGTGTGAGTGTGTGTGACTATGTCCAGGAGAACATAAGTGAAAAAGCCAATGATAATAAAGAGAGAATTGGAGGGAGGGGAAGCAGATAAGGACATAAATTGTGAAAATGCTCAAATCTCTCCCGCCGTGTCACACACACACACGCACACACACACACACACACACACACACACACACGAGGACACGCACACACACACACACACACACACACGCACACACACCTCCAGGCTGAGCTGTTCTCAGGCCATCACCCTCTCTTCTCGTAAGCCAAACCACAAACTAATTCACAAATTACAAACAAAGACTCCCTTGTGGTTTGGGAGGGACCCAGAGGGACCCACCCACCCGGGCCTGGCCCGGCAAAGCGCCACTACGGGGAGGGGGGGGGGGGGGGGTTTTGACATGCGTCACATAGAGGGAAACCTGGCTGACTGGAGAGGTGGCACGTGCACACACACACACGTAGTATAGCACAGTCCCGTGCTTTTATAGGGAATAGCAGTGAGGGGGACTATTTTTTCTATGTGCTCGTCTATTTATAAAACCAGTTAATTCGTGGCAGCACACACACACACACATGGTTCTGTCACTTTAGAGTCCAGTAACTGACATAGCACCCTCCTTCACTCATTATGTTATCACCCCGGAGACATGATCAGGTATCCAAGGTGATAACAAAGTACTGTATGGACATCGTGATGAGTCGGGATGAACCTACGACATTATGGCTGGGAATGAACCGCGCTAATCACTAACCTATCCAACCCCCATCTGGTTTACGAGTGATGAAGCGTGTGTACGGACCACCGGTTGTTTGCATGCAGTGTGGTTCAGCCTCCGCTAGAAATAAACACGTTAAGTTACAGGCAGAGGTGCAGCCACTTAGCCTGTTGGGAGCGCGGACAGGTGCTTAGGGGCGCGTCTGTCATTCTTACAGGATGTCTGCGATGGTTACGATCGCCACTCTGCCTTAATTGTTTGCACTGACTGACTTGGCAAGGAACACCTTCTTGCCGCGGGTCAACTAGTGGATTTAAAACGTGACATTTTTAAATGAATACAAGGATATGCTTGGCTGTGTCATTCCTTTGTGTTTACTACATATTTTGATGATTTCACTTTCACAGCCTAGTGTCTTATACTGTATATTCATAATGGTCAATAAGGTAAATATTGTTGAAATGTGCAAAAAAGATTTACTTTGAAAAGTCCAAAGCTAGTGACTTTAGAACTTATATTTATATAGTCAAGTAAAGTTCAATGAGCAAGTAATAGCACTTCGTTGGATCTTAAGGGGAAGGTTGCTGGTAAAGGTTTACCATCTAACAGTTAGGGGAAACTCTACTGCCATTGTTACTGTACTATGTGCCGTGTGGCTAATAACAGCCCAACTTCTGTCAGTGAAGCCTGCTCTATACAGCCGGCACCTTATTAACACGCACGCGCGCGCACACACACACACACACACACACACACACACGTGCAAAAATGTGAAACACTCATACAAGTTAGAAATGGCAGTAGAGTGTACAGTATGGAAGGTTTCTATGTTTGGCTGTGTTAGCATGTGTTTCTAAGTGAGCTCACACACTGTTGTTGTTCTTCGTTCTTACTCATCTGTCTCCAAACAAGACAGCCCTTCCCCAACAATTCTCCAAGCCACACAGCCCCTTTAAAATACTTGTCCCTTCATGTTCAACTGGAATCACAAATGCTCACATTTAGACACAAAGATGACTTCACAAGCTAGCATGCACACTCAGGCTCACGCACTCACAGTATACGAGAGAGCGCACAACCTTAATTCACACTATTTTAAGTCAAAGCACGCACGTAAAAAAGAGTGAGAGAGAGAAAGAGAGAGCGATAAGTACAGGTATACTGTATGCGGTACACTGAAACAAAAACGTTTGGAAATTAGTTAAGTTAAGAGTTAAAATAAAGAGTAAAAAGTAATAAACCAAAAAGTGTCACAACTTCAGCACTCTGAAAGAACCCCCCCCCCCCACACACACACACACACACACGCACACACAAACGTGTCTGTATCACAACACACGCAGCAGCGTACAAAGAGAATAAAGGTTGACACTTACACACACATGACTGGGTGGAAAATCCTTGCAGGGTCCCGCCAGTAAAATGATCTCCGTATGCTGGCTTGTACGTGGCACGTGTGTGTGTGTGTGTGTGTGTGTGTGTGTGTGTGTGTAAAGAGAGAGAGAGCGAGACAGAGAGCGAGAGGGAGAGAGAGAGAGAGAGAGAGAGAGGATCTCAAACACTTCCCACAACAAGCCACTCACATGAACATCCCACCGTGTGTCCGACAGAACAGAAGGAGAGAAGGAGAGGGGGAAAACAGAGGACGTGTGGGTAGAGCCCTTTAAGAAGGTACTCTTCTCAGCAGCAGCTTCAAAAGTCCTCCTTTCCCTCTATTCTCTCCCTAGTGCTGGCCAGTCCTGTCTTGCTGCTGTCTCTGCCTCTGTCAGGTCTCTACCCCCTCCCCGCTTTTAGGAGGAGAGAAAGTTACGCCTTTAGACGGCTGGAATGTGACAGCGGGTAGATGAGGTAGAGAGAGAGAGAGAGAGAGAGAGAGAGATAGAGAGAGAGAGAGAGAGAGAGAGCA
>JAODOY010064641.1:0-16918 GCA_025399855.1 Forbesichthys papilliferus
CAGAGACATTATATAGAGGAGACAGACCACTTAGAGAGTCCTCAATAGAACTCTATGGGAGAAGCACCAGAGACATTTAATAGAGGGACCTACAAAGATGGCTGTCATATGCTGATTATTATGACTAGGAGAATGTATACTGTAGATGTGTTAAAATAGTTTATTCTATTGACAGAAAGAAAAACACAGACACCGTTATATAATATGTGTACAGTATATACTGTACATGTACTGTACATACACACAATGCTGTATCACATGCACATTATTTTATGCATGTCTTGATACATGACAGGGTGCTGATAATGTTAATCTGCAAAAAGATTAAACACTGGCATGAAAGCAAAGCAGAGAATTAAATGAAGAGAAGAAATCAAAGACAAGGCTCTTGGTGGTGGGCTGAGATCTGAACGGATTCACATTAGCAAGCTTTCAGTGTGTGTGTGTGTGTGTGTGTGTGTGTGCGCGCGCGCGTCATTGTTTTGCTTAGCCAGATCATCGATTAGCGTGTTCAGAAAATTACCTTTGAAGGGTATGTGAGAGTGATAGAGACACACAACTTTATTGTAACATACTTTTGAACCCTCAGAGACCACATATTCACATGTTCAACAACAAATGCTCTCAGTCAGACAAGGAAATTGTCACCCTTGTAGAATGGCATTCAAGTGTGAAATGCAAATGTGAAATATGGGCCTGGCTGACTGCTTAAGATGTAACGACCTAATTAAAACGCTCAACAAAGACATTCAGTATACAGTGTGTTGCTGTACAAATCATGATGCTTATTATAAAGTATATTATAAGTACGAGGAATTCATTGAGGAAAGGATTGTGTTTCACATTTGACAAATGTAACATACTGTCAGGTTACGGCCCGGGAGCGGGAAACCCAATCGCGGGAATAGAGGCAGTAGACAGGAGATTTGATAAGTCTTAGTCTTAATAACAGTTCAGGGTACGATACCACAACTGGCCGCGAATCGTGACACATACACAGCCATTTAAAAGATACAGTACAATACTGTATGGAGCCCCACATTTGTTATTACCTTAAACACAAATGTGGATGGGAAGATGTGAGCACAGTATTTTCAGCCTCCTGCCCTCTGGGAGAAGATACCGGAGCCTTCGTGCTCGCACCACCAGACTCACAAATTGTTTTATCCACCAGGCTGTCAGGAAGCTGAACTCTCTCTCCCCTCTATCCCGCCCCCCACCCAAAACTCTGGACACTGAACCCTAACAGACAGGAAGTTTCGGGAATAGCACTCTTTGACTAGACTGCTAGCTAACTACAAGGTGATATGCATCTTAAGTCTCCTTTATATATAACAAGGTGATATGCATCTTAAGTCTCCTTTATATATAACATGGTGATATGCATCTTAAGTCTCGTTTATAAATAACATGGTGATATGCATCTCAAGTCTCCTTTATATATAACAAGGTGATATGCATCTTAAGTCTCATTTATATATAACATGGTGATATGCATCTTAAGTCTCCTTTATATATAACAAGGTGATATGCATCTTAAGTCTCCTTTATATATAACACGGTGATATGCATCTTAAGTCTCCTTTATATATAACAAGGTGATATGCATCTTAAGTCTCCTTTATATATAACAAGGTGATATGCATCTTAAGTCTCGTTTATAAATAACATGGTGATATGCATCTTAAGTCTCCTTTATTTTTATTATTTTTATATAACATATTTCCACACCTTTTTTATGTTTGATGCTATTTTACCTCGTCTTTTTAGAATAACTGTTGTAAACTTTTAATTTTATTTAATCGGGTAGTAGAGAATAACGTTTTTTCGATTTCTTGTAAGGAATTGACAATAAAGCTGACTTTGAGAGGGAGAGATGCATGCGCTACTTTCAAACCAAAACAGTGTTTTTGTAATGCAGGATTCAACCACAAAGTGAGGATTTTAAATGTAAGGCTGCTTTCACACCTGACTCGTTTGGAGCAGTTACAGTAAATCAGAACGTGGAGCTTGGAATTATGTAGAAAGTAGTTTTCAAACATTTGGTTGGTAAAGAAGAAAAGTGTCTTTCAAAACATTGTCAAGTAAAATCCGCTCGCAACGCTGTTTACAGTTTCCACTTCGCTTTGAATCTTGTCATGTGAAAGCACCCTAACTCCTCAACAACTTCAATTATTTATGACAAATCCATTAAAAATGGGAACCAAAGTGAATTTTAAAGAATGTACCGTACATAGCTAATATGATAGAAAAGTGTTTTTTTCCATTTTAATGCTATTTGAATACATAATCAAGATTACTAAGTATTAGACTTAAATCACTCAATTGGCACAACATGCGGTAGCTAACAGCTCCAAATGTTGGCTCCAAATATTAAATGAGGTTATGCATTGTGTTGAATGAGATAGGTCACAAAATGTCACACTGACCAGGTACAGTATTTTGCAGCTGTAATTGTTTAGTATAAGTGCAATACACTTTTATAAAAGCCTGTGAATTCCAAGAAAACAGTGGAAAAGTAATTAAAAAGCAATGTGTTTTCCATTTTGTGTTGTTTTCAGCAAAATGCCACTGAATCCACTTTGCGTTTTTGTTTCAGCTCAAATCCATGCTAAATGTAATTCTGAATGACTTGTCGGTCTCCCTCTCAGGCACGCCAACGAGAGACATCCTCAGGAGAACAAACCCCTCCCCCTTCTGCATCTTTTCATTGCTTGTGATGGCATTGCTCACCAGTTTGTATGAGCAATGTCGAAGGGATGTTTTTGTCTGTACCAGCACATCGTTCCTCTCCTCAAGAGACTCCTGCTCCTCCTCTCCTTCATAGCCAATGTCTGGCACTCAATTCCTGTTCCAAACAGTAGCTGCGTTTTCATGGACACTATTATTATGATTGGAATCAGGTTAAAAGCCCAACCCGAAAGAAAACACACCATGTAAACACCATGTAAACACCACGATCGAAAGAGAAACAGCTAACTCGATCGAATTTCATTCCGAAGCAGAGAGGTAGTATAACCCGTTCCAAGACCCAACTAAATGAAGAATTCTTCCATGTAAACGGTTAAACCCGATTACTTTCTGGTTGCGTTCTCATGCACATGTCCTGTCTTACGTTTTGTGTGATGCCAGTGAACTATTACGCACAGCCACTCAATGGATGAAGACAAAGTCTGGTCAAATCAACTGCGACGCAAATTGAAGTTACTACCGGCCACAGAGCGCTGTTGTCGGGTGTTGATAGTATTTTAATACAAGCTAGTAGCATAATACATCAAAGTAATGTGTACACTGTACTACTACTAATACTTATGGCTTAACTATGCCATTTTTATTATTTTATTTCTGAAAATCATCTTGTAACCCCCCTTCTGTGTGTTTTCCAGCATAACAAAACAAATCATGAATGTTGGCCTTTCAAGGCTCTACAGGAGGCCAGATGGACCCAGGAGATGTGGAGATGAGGCGGCAGGTGATAGAGATGTGCCAGAGAGTACCAGTGGGAGCTGGTTCACATGTGCATCAACGTGAAGTGGGATGGGGGGAGCAGCAGATGTGTTTGCAGGTTATTTTGTTGCATATACAATTACTGTCCACTGTAGTGGATTCTGAAAGCTGCATGCCAGCAACCTACTTTTGGAAGCCACTCACAAATCTTAGCTCCATATTTAGAGCTGTGGCCAGTCTATGTGTTTTTTGTTAAGGCTTTAAGGGTGTCTTTACATTTCTCTGCCGCTAATCAGCTTATATGCATGTCTGTATATGTTGCTCGTCTCTCACTCGGGGAGCGGGGGGGGGTTAGACTCAGAATGTCACTGGCTTTCTGTGGCCACTTCACTTTTAAGACTCCCTCACCCTGGCAAAAATAATCTCTCCAGGTTTCCTTTTAACTCTCAAAGACGTGCACGCACACACACACACACACACACACACACACACACACACACACGCACGCACACACACACACACACACCCCTGTCAGCTTCCTTTGCACTATGCATTGCTTAGGTGTGCTGATATCAAGACAGGCTTGTCAGTGGCATTTTCTTGTTGCAAACAAGCCGAGGGGTTTCCTAAGCTTCTCGGCATCAGCAGTTGATGTATAAAATATACCCTCCGCCATTGTGTTTACGCACCAGTTCTGAACCCACATGAAAAGGCATGTAGATGTAAGAGAAGGGGTATGGATCTAACACCAGAAGCTCTATGGTGATGGTTGTAAGAGAAGGGGTATGGATCTAACACCAGAAGCTCTATGGTGATGGTTGTAAGAGAAGAGGTATGGATCTAACACCAGAAGCTCTATGGTGATGGTTGTAAGAGGTTGTTTTTGCGATGCTCTCCGTGGCACTTTTAGTTGAAAACAATCCAACTATTGAAATGATAACTGCACCGCACTGGGCTTATCAATGTCGCTTCTCTGTTGTTGGCAAATTAAAATAGAGGGGCAGGACATACGATATAAACACACTGTCAGCACAATTTATTTCCATCCTTTTAGCTAACCTAAAATTAGCCAAAGTATAATGGAATACAATAGCCATAAATGAATGCACCGTCCAGAATGCAACGCAGACCAGTGCAACATTCCAAACACATAGATTCGGACTGCCCCAATGACTATATGCAAATCATGCCATGTTTCTAGTCGCTCTGTATACGCTTGTACTGTTTTTTTACTAGTATCAATTGTATTGTCCAGGGACTACAGAAATGCTGATTCATGTGCATTGTACCTGTAAAAATAAAGCTCAATAAATTACAATGAATGACTTCTGGTGCAACGCAACGCATTTGACACAGTTGATGGGAGCGAGGCGTTTCCATTTTAAGGTGTAGTCAACTATTGCAAGCTAAATACACCTTTTGTCAAATTCACCAAATAGCTCCTTGCATTTCGGTAGCTTACACTTCTCTGGGCGTGGTGAAAAAATGATCTGATACTTCTACACAGCCCTGGCGCTATAAATAGGAACCTGAAGTGGCGAACGCCGCTCGTACCAACAAAGCCGAAGAATGACGAACCCTGCCTTCAAGCGGGCGAGCGCTACTCACTGTGGCCGTGTGCAGTCCTGCAGGTTGCACATTCTGCGGATGGGTTTGGGCTTCTTCGTGACATCACAGTATCCTCTGTGGACCATCTTGGTGTCGCCCTTCTTCCGACATCCATACTTGGTGTACTGAAACCCTGTGAGGACGACCACAGAACACAGGAGATGGGCAGGAGGTGGACGGAAACCTGGCCGTGTTGTCGGTACGCCTGCCTAGCGTGCTTCTCTTACTCTCACCCCCTCCCTCCCTCTCTCTGTCTCTCTCCCTTTCTTTCCCTCGCCCTCTCTCAGAAGGGTCCAGCTGCAGACGGACACGGTCAGGCCGGTGGGCGTGGCTAGTATAAATATAGCTTTATACAACACAAACACAATCACTATAAAAAACGATATTGCATTTAGCAGTGCGCTAGCTAGCTAGCTATGCCCATCGGCCTTACAGTGCCCGTCGTCTCTCTCCCTCCCCTCCATATTTCTCTCTCTATCTCCCACCCACTTCCGCAATATGGGAATTTATTTTGGACAAACTATGTATGGTAGTCAACGGCGAGAATAACAATATTTTTTTATCCTGTTTGAATTGTGACACAAAGTACACACACGATGTGTGCCTATAGAAAATATAATTGTTCAAGTCAAGAACGTCGCAGTTTGTTGTGAAACTATAAAGTAATATTTAGTTTTGTGTGTGTAACCGCTCAGTGAACTACAGCTTTCATCTCGTACAACACACGTCACCAAAACAACGCTTTCTTTGGCCTGTGGGTTGTGGCGCGGGAACGTCATATCACTCACGTGACTTATGGGTTTGTCGTCTTACTACTTACATATTTTCACAGTCTTCCACGTCAACAAACTGTTATAACCCAAAAAATGTTCCCAGGGTCTCTACAAACAAAATGGGAGCCAGAGCCTTTAGCTACCAGGCACCTCTACTGTGGAAACAGGCCCCTATTTGGGTTCAGGAGGCAGCCAACTGTTTAATAGTAGGCTTAAGACCTTTCTTTTTGATAAAGCTTTTAGATAGGGCAGTTGTTTTTACCCTGATTCATTTGACTATGTGTATATACCATGCACCTATTGTATCCTACCTTGTATATGATTATTCTGTGCCTTTTACTGTATGTCAATGGTGATTTTACACTATAAACAAACTTAAAACTTATGTTTAAAAGGAGAAGTGTGTATTTCATTATAATTGTGGTGGGGAGAATATTTTCATGTTCACGCCGTCGCAGCGCCCTCTTTTCAGTTTTTCTTCATAACGATCTGAAGAAACGACTGTGGAAGCTCATTAGCCATGCTTGTTTACATCAAAGTCAAGTTTGTTGCGGGAGATTTGCGAGGTTTATGCTTTTGGAATTCGGGACTGGGTTGTTGATGGAATGGAATCGCTAGGTGTGTGTGGTGATGTTTTGGCCAAATCGCTGCTCTCCACACACACACAATGATCCAAACAGTAAAACATATTTTTAACTGTCGTTAGCTGTGTGTTTTCTTACGTTTGGTAAATTGGTAGGACTGTCTAGTGTGTAATAAGCGCGAGCGTAACAAATATGACGGTAGTGCACTCACCTCCAGCGCAGGGCTTGGAGCATGGAGACCAGCTCTTCAAGGCCCACTCGTACGCGTCTTCCTGGATGACGTTGTTGTTGTTCACAGGCACAGAATCCTCGTGGATGACGTACTTGTACATCAAAGTAGACCTGGTTTCATTGTCCTTAGGTATTATCTACGGGGGAACAGAGACGGCACTATAGCCACTGGAGTATGCCGGCAAGACAGATTTGCATTCAAATGTTAAAAGGTGTCGATGCATTTCAATTATATTAAGTAGGAAAAGAAAAAGCGTATTCCATTCGTCCTTCAGAAAACCACATTAAAGGCGAGATGTGAGTACATGTCTCATACAGCAATGACAGATGGGAACATCTTTAAATATGGCTTGGACAAGTGCTTGGTAACTTTGTGTCTTGGGGCTAAGTGGCTTTACTTATTTGTGAACCGTAGAACATAATATACACAACTTTATAATTATATTTCCTGCATGTTGTTGGTAGTATTTGGATGCGGCACTAACCATTACTGCCTGCCAGACGACAAATTTGCATTAAAATGCAAGTGACAGCAGGAAGAAGCATACTCTATTCCTCTTTTAGAAAATAAGATTAAAGCCAAAACATGATTTACAGAGCAGATATTAAGAGTAAAAATATACATTATTGCCCGGAGCGTAAAACACAAATAAAGGAAAATAGGTGCAATAAGGTTTATAATTCAGGTGTTTTGGAACTGGATGTACAGTTAGATGTATTACAATACACTTGGCAGGCAATCAATTAAACAATGTGAAGAAATGTTTCAGTTCTCCTTTAAGATATATTCTGATATATAAATGGCTGCCACATACAGTCGAACTAGCAAGATGAAAACATGAATGAAAGGAAATGGAAAACTGTTGGACCAAGATAAAGACAACATCCATCCTGCAAGATCTGTGATCAGTTACAGGAATATTGTAGCCTCAAACGCCTCCAGAACCAACGGTAAGAGGTGCGTTAAAATTCAACAAACGGAGGCAAACACGTTTTCTAAGAACTTTTCTAAATTCTAAATTATTAGATTTAAACTGTAACCTTTAGTCCAGTTTGGTCACTGACAACTACCTCCTCAGATTGTTTCTGAGTGTGCGCTTTTGAGCGCTCCTCAAATGTCTACCTGATTCTTTATGTTTGAGCCCTGGTCCATTCTTCTGCTGTGATCGCCATGTCTTTCAACTGCCAGCACAGGCTATACTGTACACTGAGCAAGAGCTTCTTTAATCTATCCTATATTTGACACTGTGGGTGGGTGTGTTCGTCAAGTTAAATGTGGTCCAATTCGCTCCATATTTACGTGGTTATCACAGCTTCTGGTGGGCTCTCTGTTAAGAGTGTTGAACCGTGAAATTGGAGGGATGAGGAAGGCCACACTGTGTTGTACCGTACTTCTCATACCGCCTCAATAGAGTCTTGATGGTAGTCTAATGCAGCTAGTTTTTAGGGTGCGAAAATAATGCTGTTTTGTTCCTAATTAAAGTATTATTGTTATACAAAAGCACCTCAATTAATTATAATTATAGTATACCATATTTACATTTTTTGTGTCATTTTGCATTACATTTTTTGTAACGCACTGCTAAAGCAATATCATGTTCTATAGTGATATAAAGCTTACTTTAAAAAATCCTTTCAGTGAATCTCTTAATTAGACCAACACTGTTCTCTTAAAAGCATGTGGTTTTGTGCTAATGAACCTTTCTTGGAAGGAGTAAGAGAGAGATATCTATTTTACATTCACAATGTCTTGCTCTTTAAAATACTGTATAATAATTATAATTTTACACAGTAGCATTTCACATTGCATACTGTACTGTACACCAATACATACAATATGTATAAGTATTGGGAACTTGACATTGGGCTACTAAGGTTGAAAAGGCTGATTGTGAGAAATAATAATAACTGCAAAAAACATTTCAGTTGACGGATCAGGATAATGAGGAATGGACTTCTATCACATGGAGTAACTTAAGTCATTTATACTCCAACAGAGCTAAAAGGTGTCTAGTGTAGAGAAATGGTCCCTTCAATACAATGAATTCCCTGCCACACAACTCTTCTGAGTCTAAAAAGCAATATAGAACTAATCAATGTGATGCATCTAACACTGAGCTGGTGGCAGCCAGGTTTGAGGTGCATGTTGTGCTGTCAAGGAAATCAAAGATGCCACCTTGCAATATCTCACTGAATGCAAAGCAAGTAAATAGGTGTGAAAATGAGTGAGTGACACTAAATGAGCGTGCGGTAGGCCGTTACTGCACTCAGCTGATACACATTTAGCAAAGCTATGATTACAAAATAAGACAACAGAGTACACCATTACTGCCCAGTGTGGTGGAATAAAAGCATGTCTAGTGAGGAGTATACAAAAATAAAAACCAAATCCAAAAGCTTGACATGGGAGTATGTTTTAACTGAAAACTAGCTGTTAGGTACTGTATATGCAACCATGCATGTTAGAATATAAAAGAAAATGAAGGTACCTTACCAACGTTTCTATTTAAACATCTTACGGCCCTCAACAAAGCATATGAAGACCTCCTAAAGGGTCCTGACCCCATGTTGAGAACCAATCATTTAGTATATATTTTGATGGTTTACATAGCTTAACTCTCACATTGGCGACATTCAAAAAGAAACATGATTTCTGCTTATAATTAACCAAAATGCATAAAACATCTGGAAGCTATATTGGTCAAGGTGTTTTACTAAAGGCTGTAGATATTTTACTTATAGAGGAAAGCTATAGTCAAGGAGTTTTACTAAAGATCATAGATAGTTTACATAAAGACGAAAAGCTATACAGTACGGTCAAGGGACAGATAGTTTCCTAACAGAGGAATGCGTTATGAATTACCAGAACCACCACAGCATCGTGAAGAGGTCCGTCAGTGTGAACGGTCTCCACATCATTCTCGATGATGTAGTCCCATTCCACTCCCAGGTCGATGAAGCTTCTGGACTTGGCCTCCTCTCCCTTTCCATTGAGAATGTAATGCCCTGTGGCCTGGTCCTTGATAGCTGATAGCACACGAGCCATGTGTTAGGAAACAACGGTCACATGGTCTGCTCTAATATGACACAAAACTGAATATAGAAACTAAAATCTCTTAAAAATGAAAACTTAACTGACTTAAAAAGTACTTATTTCTACCCAACAATGGAAAAATAAGGTACATTTTGTTTGAACAATTATCAAAACCGTTAAGAATCAAAGAGTGAGTGGGAAACAAAAAGCTATACTGTCATTAGTATACTACACAGTATAGTATACTGTACAGTATATTAGTACATAGTGTAGTAATGTATAGTGTAAATAAAATGTTCTGCAGTAGCTAATCTGAATAGCTGGAAACTCAAAGCCGTTTTAAGAATAATATGAACAGTACAACAAATCCATCCATATATACAATACGTCATTTTATTCAAGGAACTTGGTGTCATCCTTGTATGCAATGGATGGATGCAAATAACCGTGGCAGAAGAATGTTCTAGGAGCGTATTTGTAGCACTTGACCAGGCAGAAAAGGTGCAGATGTTTATCTTGAAGGGGAACATCCTCGTGAAGACTTTTAGACACAGAACATACGGGCACACTATGAAATGTTTGCAAGAATCATTAATAGCACTGTGCTCATTTAAAAACCTCACAGTTTGCCTTCAGGGGTAGTTGAACACTTATAAAACGATTTACAGTGAGAACAATTACAAGTGTTACAAGGAGAATGCACTGTAGGGGTTAGCCTTGCTCAAGGATGCTTATATCTGGTCCTATTCTAGGGCTCGGACCGACAACCTTTTTGGCTGGGAGACTAGACTATCCTGCCCCCATGTTTCAATTGGGTGGCTTGCCTAAATTCCTGAATACATTTGACAGAAAGCTGAGGTTTGAGAGAAAGATGAGGTTTGACAGAAAGCTGAGGTTTGGGACGAGAGGGCGGAGAACCCCGACGGCATAGAAAGCAGACGGTAATGGCTGCCGACGTAAAGGAGAGCGTAGAAGGATGCATCAAGGTAACCTACACTACAACACCGTAACATAACGTGGCAAAAGCCAAGATCGAGCAGTGGCTTAAATAAAATTCCCATTTTCTTTAGTCCTGATCTAGTCATCTCTCAGACTGCTTACACTCAAAACTTCAGAGGATGAACTTTATTATGCAGGTAAACCTCCCCAGGGCTTGCTGTAATTAGGTCCTATCAGGGTCTAATCCGTCCCTGTGGGGAACATCTGTCCATGGCGTACGGTGTGAACCACCCTGCCTACTGTAGGAGCAGTGGGCAGCTACAGGATAGCGGGGACGAACACTTGAAGATCACAGTCATTACAATCCAAGTAATCACTCTGAAGTGTGAAATATCTAATCAGAATTAGAGGCACTCTAGTGCCTTCCAGAATATAACCATAATGAACGTAGTTTATGCTGGTGGGGGGGAGGGAAGGGGGGGCGGGGGTGGGGGGTTTGAGGGGGGGGGGCATGCTTGTCAAACCTTGTCAATTTGCCTATTGGGTCAGTGGCAGAGAACATAAGGACAATAGCCAATCTATTATTGCATCATGTGGTGCGTTTACATGGATTTATGGTTACGTTTATGAGGCTTATCCAGGTTTTGATCATTGTAGGGATATGGTGTTTACATGACCAGAGAGAAATCAGGTTACTCATGTCCCCATATACATGATATACAGTGTCCCGGTTACTAACTAGCGTTCAGTTTACGCAGGCATACGTTCACAAAACCAAGCGAATATTTAAACTGCCGTTTCTGTAGCTGCGTTAGCCATAATCTTCCCTGTAATACTGATAATGATGCGGCCACTTATTATTGAATTCAGTGGGAGACGAGAGTGGTGGAGAATAGTAAACATGTTCTCCAGTTTGACCGGTGTCAGGCAACAACCTGTCAAACGTTAAAACTTAATACTGTGTAGTAGTAGTATATTCAATTATTTTATGACCGAAAAACAAAACTCGTGTTCCGTTATCACTCCAGCAGTGAGACACTTTACATACACGGAATAGTATCCAGGTTTCTTTCGGAGTACTCCACCTAGCACAAACAGGTTTTCTCAAAAGCAGAATAAAGGTTTATCCCGGTTTCTGAAATCGGGATATGGTGTTTACATGTGCAAATACAAAAACGGGATACTTAAAACCTTGATCATAACCAGGATCCAAGTCCATCAAGTCCATGTAAACGCACTGATGGTCATACTGATCGTAAAGAGGTAAGGTTTGTAACGCCAGAGTTCCACCGGGCGAGTCTCTGTTCCGTCGTGTAAGCGTCCCACCGGCCATGTGTCAGAAGCAGAGAGTCTTCTTGCGGTTTCGCTGGGTTTTCATAGCAACAAACCAAACTGAAATTTTGAGTTCAGTCTGATTGGCAGTTGGTCGCTTTCAGAAGCGTCCCAGAAGCGCCTCCGTCAAAAAATATTTGTACACATTTTTTCTAGCGGAGCCGAGCGGAGAGCTGCTTCTGGGACACTCCTTAGACGCTCCTGAGATGGTGGTTCACTTGAATTGAAAAGAGCTCCTCGACAGAGACGTGCTCGTTGGAAATTTGGCATAAGGCTTTCAGCAGATTAGAATGAGACTAGTTATAGTATTACCGGTGAAATTACTCAATGGTTGATATGAACCTAGATCATAGCCAATCCATGGAAGTGCCTTGAATTGAAACTCATTGGGCTTTGACCTATTTATTTGATATATAGGCTCTAGGAATACTTAACTGTACTTTTCCCACTGTGAAGTAAAAAGATAAATACAAATCACAGAGTAAAAAAATGTGAACCTTAATATTATTGTAAAGCATTCTATGAATAGGCAATTAAACCAATGTTCCTGTGAATTAAGACGGATTGTCGCTGACAAAGACAATTACTTTCACAATGCCGGTTTTCTAAGTTTCATTACTTTAAGTGGAGGTGTAGTCCCCATTACGTAGAGGGTCTGTTCAAAAAAGCCCTTTATGTCATTTATTTTATCCTGCATTGCATTGTTCCTTCTCATAGTCCGTTACAATTGGTCATTAAGCAGACTCTTTTATCCAAAGTGACTTACAGTAAGTATAGTTCCAAGTATTAAGTGGCGGGAAAGGGTCAGACATTTTGGAACGAGAAACTCACAAAAAATAGTTGATTCAGCCTAAAATATTTTTTAACCATATTTCTACACTTATTTTATGTATGCAATACTTGAACACTTATATTGTACATGCATTGTTTTTTTCTGTTTATTTTAACTGTAATGCAATTCCAATGTAAATGGGTGTGGTTACTCATAAGACATTACAGGTTTCTACCACATCCACACACATAGCTGCATATTTCATTGATATATTGTATTTTGTATTTATGTATATGCGTTTAATAAACAAACTAAACTTAAATAACAATCAAAGTGATTGGCTGACTGTCAATTAGGTTTACAGTTGAAAGTTTAGGAACTATCCCAAAATAAGTTTCTGGAAGTCATTTGTGTCTGCATCTCCACTGCAGTGGCCACTGTACTGTGCTAATTAGCAGCCCTTTCTATTACCACTAGTTTGCCACTAGTTTGCTTTCAAGCGGCTGCTGAATGTTTTTATGGTTCCGTCAGTTATGCCAGTAGGCAAATAGCAGCTGGCACGCCATGTGTATACTATACTATATAGTCTGTAATCAGTGATGTTCTGCACTGCATCAACCTATATTATTTTAAAATAATTTTGACATTAATATTCATTACCTGTAACCATCTCTTAATTGCATTTTCAGTGTTTATGTAAAATGTAAAAAGCAAAATATTTAACTTGAAATGATGTCTCCAGCTGAGATCTGAGCTGACCCAAGATTCCACGCTTAAGAATGTGATTAATCAATCATTCTTGAGGCTGTTTTAACCAGTTCACATAATGAAACTAAAACATCCGGCTTTTCATTCATCGCATCTTCCTACCAAACAATGTCAGTTAGAGGAATAAGTATGTTTATTCACCTTATGGTTTTGTCATTATATCAGTACAGTAAATGTCATTTCTTATGTTCAATGCTAACACAAATAAGTGGCCAACTGCAAATGCTTTGTGTAACAGTACACAACATCAGCATAATAGCATTATAAAAAGCAAATACTAATAACCAAGCAGCTTGTATTTAATGTTTATAACTTACAATATTCTATCTTATCAGCATACTTGCGTCCTTCAGTCAACTGATTCCACAATGGAGAATGCATCCCCAACACAACCAAAGCCTTTATTTAAAGGTTATTTGATTATCTTGTACGCGGCTTTGTGTTCATGTGGCGGCATGTAGTCGGGATAAAGCATTTCGTCTCACTTAATGTTTTCAAATATTGCTAACTGATAATGAAGAAGGCTGTAGATGATTTTTTTATTGATTTACAATATACCAGTTTAATCCCTGATGTTGACACTGATGTTAAGTTGTTTATATCTCAATAAGACTTTTATCCCAGTTAAATAAAGGTTATGGCCACATATATTAAACCACGTACTTACCAAGAATGTGAGGGGAGGCCTCGAGTTCTTGAACGACCATGTGTCTAGCTCCCGGTGGAATGAAAAACATCTTAAGGACACCTTTGCACGCAGCGGAGGCAGCGCGGGCCACACAGGAGTTAGAGAAAGGAAAGGTTAGTGAGCAGACAGAAATATCTTTTTGTTTGCAGAGGCGGACATCTTGCATGCTCCAGAGGCGTTACTTTGCTCTAGCAAGCTGAAAGAGAGCAGGGGAAAAGTCACTGTTTATTCCTATGGGAATAAAACCATCTACTCCTCTCGACAGTAGAGAGGTAAAGAGGGAACAGTTATACTGAAACACGGCTTCAAGGATCTTCATTCACTTTAATGTAATTAAATCATTGTTATGGCATTTCCATGTGGTCTGTGCAAGGCTTTAGTTTCCCATTATACAATTTGGCTTCTAATTCATGTTGCTTCATTCAATAAATGATGTTAACAATGAGGGAACCTTTAAGTCGTATTTCAATAAGGCACAATTGATTTCTACACTAGCAAACACCGTTGCATGTTTTTCCAAAGATGTCCACCTCTAGCAAACCTTCCACAACTCACCAAGTACATTTCTAGAATCCTCGGTTTCATTCAGATACACATTTCGTGCTCCTTTGGGCAAAGAGAAGGCTCCTCTTGTTTTCCCTTCAGAAAGGAATGAAGTATTAGTTTGTTTTGAAGTGCTTATTCTACTGTCGACCCACCACCCCCCATCAGTACCATCGCCTGGAGACTAAATTAATTTGCTTGACAGGGGCCATAGGAATTTGCATCAGACAAGAAAACAAATTATTTCTACTGTAATCGCAAACTGAAGTAGGATTTGCCAATTGCCATGGCTACATATTACAGCGCCATAATTACTTGCCATTACATGTCACAGGCAGACAGCTCACAGTTTGTGGTTGAGGCACTAGAGTTGCTGAAGTCAATACGAATGCAGTAGCCGGGTCCGTACTGTTCTACAGTTACAAGGCATTGTGGCTGGCACACAAAAACAACAGCAAGGTAAATACCGTAATTTCTGAGAGAACACTGCAAAATACTACTACTACTGACCTGAACAAATACATTATATATATATATATATATATACATATATACATACATACATACACATACTGTATGTATATTGGACTGTATTGCAAAACACAACAAGCACTAATACTTTGAGGTTTAGCAAGCGCACTGGTGTTTTTCAGATGTTAATCAATCTGTCCAAATGTTACAATAACCAAATACTGACCTAATATTAATCTCTGATTGAGGAACACAAATGAACAGAAATACACAAAAACATTTATGTCAAATGTTTCTCAGCTGGAGCGTTAGTCTATAAGTGGTCTGAATGACTATTCACTGAACTCCAATCTCTAAACAGAAACACTACAACATTCAGCTAATGAGATTTGAATGTGAGTAGATGCATTTATTTCTCATACATGTACTTAATAGATTCAACTGCGTAAATACACATAAAAACGGTTTAAATAACAGCTACTGAACAATATAACACTAAACTTCTGAATGCCATTGACAGGGTGGGTCTACACACTTCTGCTTATTCAAGTCTATTGAATGGCCTACTTGTTAACCGTACACTTTCTGCTCTGCATAATAAGATACTTGCCAATCTCTTCGTTCCTCCACAAATTAAGGATCTGGTGTCAATTCAGGTTAACCGTGGCCATAATAAAAGTTTCTCTGGTAGATACAGGACTTTAATAGGCACTTTTTATACATCTAATTTTGGCAGTGGCAGCACGCTGTGTAACGTAATTTGAAAGACTTGAAGGAAAAAGCCAGTATTTGTAAACAGCATGACCAACGCTGTTCAAATTACTTAATTTCTACTGTATGCCTGAAGGCCCTAACAGTGGGCTAGAGAGTTATTGATCAACCCTGTTTGATTCCATTATTATTTATGGACTCTGACAGCGGGGATAGATAGAACTTGAATCACAAACAACTCCCACATTTGGGAGAGATGGGGAAATAAGGGTAAAATTGGCTGGGATTCCGATATAATAACACATTCAAACATTACTTAATTCAATAAAATGACTAAGAAAAATGTTTAGCCTTGAATTGACCATTCTGACAACTGCATTGGGAAACAATTGAACTAAAAAATATAATAAAATAAAAAATGTTTTTAATACATTAACTAAAGTGTTAGTTTATTGCCAGATGCTTTAAAATCACTAAAAACTGTGATTTAAACCACTACCTACAGCAGAGGCTACATTACTTTGGTTATTTTGGATACTTGCATATTGTGCTTTCCAACAAAGGGAGTTCTTTGTGGTATCTCTTACCTTTTCCCTGTTAAAGAAGTATGTTAGTATGTTAAGCTGGAGTAGGGTGGTGCTAGGAATACACAGTAAAACCATATTGTATTTATTTTAGTTATTTTAATATTTAATGAAGCTTTGCCATCACTCCGACAGCTCCATGCAAGATGCAAGGCATTTCTTTTTTCTAACATGTACTTTGACGTCAAGATGAATTTTATGAATTTCTGTTGCATTTTTCATCCAAGTCAATAAATGTTCCAGGAGGGCATCGTGAATTGACCAAAACAGTTATTAAGAGCATTCATCATGCTTTCAAGTTATTTTCTATATCATTAAAGGAGTCATTTCATGCTCCTTTCCACTTGTTGACACCATTCCTTGACTTCTCAATGCAATGTAGTTGACAAGCTTAGGTGAAAATACCACATAGTTTATGTGGAATAGCACATCA
>JAODOY010064652.1:1514-16918 GCA_025399855.1 Forbesichthys papilliferus
CCGGAACACCCCCCCCCCCCCCCCCCCCCAAAACTATGCCTATGGTATATTTACATAGAAAATAGTTGTTTTCTGCTATAGCCTATTAGGCCTAATGTTTAAAATATTTTATAGGGTACCTTTAAAAAATTTGGTTATGATAAGAAAGAGACTAATCAAATGTCAAGGACAATGTAAAAATAATTGTGATGACTTAATTATATTCCTAAATTAAATAAAATAAAATATTGAAATCAAATGTTTATACAATTGATTTTATGATTATGTTTTGACAAATGTGTATCCCTGTGCCTATACATGTAGGCATAAACGTGTTTACACAGACACTGAGATCCAGTCTCAATCTGTCTTTACCTGTAAAAATAAAGTACAAAAAAAAAAGAATAAAAAAAAAAAGACAAAAGCATACCATTACTGACAAGCAGGCCTGTTTGTCTTTTTGCATGATCAACCCATTTTTCAGAACGTTTGGCTCTACGTCACTTCCTCCATCCTCTTTCGCTTCCATCTTGCTCTCCGCGTGTGCTTGCGTACTGTACACAGGTTAGTGAGGAGCTTATTTTCCTTCTCTCTCCATTCTTACCTCCTCGATCAATCTCCACAAGGTAAATGAAAACCTTGCTTAACACACAGATGAACGTAGTGGTATTTCAAGTAGCTATCTGCTGTGTGTGGTTTCTTCTCAATAAAAGGCCGTGAATGACAGGCCTGGCATATTTCCGTTTATGATGCATCTCGAAAAATGCTACCGTAGCGCTGCCCTATCGAAAATTGCTACAATACATCTAGACAGTCTTCATATTTCCAATATTCCATAAAGTTTTAACTTACAGTTTATTGCGATAAAAAAAGCCTTTTAGTATTGCATACATAGCACATGTAGTTCTTTGCCTATACTCTCTCGGAAATTGGCATCGAGACATTACAAATATTCCCAAACAATATTTTCGTTGTGATTAATTGTGGAATTGGTTAACATTATGTAACAATTATGAACTATACAAAGGTTAAATTACTATCTGGCAAATAACGTTAACCGAATAGTTTTCTACAAATAAATGACAAGAAGCGTTATACATTTGTTAAAAACATGCAATAAATAACGCTAGATAGCCAGATTACGTTAGCACAAATCTATGGGTTGTCTCAAGCATGACAAAAATGACGCAATAACGCCTGTGCGCATGCGCAGTATGTCGAGGGAGCAGAATTCGTAGCATAATCAGAACAACTATACGTAAAGTCTCAAATGTAAATGCCAGTTTAATTATGTAGAATCATTAATATAGTTACATAGCCTACCTGTATGACAAGTGACAACATATTCAGGGGAGCAACAAAGTTACATGCATAGTAGGCTAGACTAGGCTATATTAGTCTCAGAGAGCCAGCCTTTACTTAGTGACGTAGTGCTAATGGACTTCTTGTTCACATTGCAACATACTCTTACGGCGCAAAGCACTCTCATTCGCTACTTGAGGCAGTGAAGTAGTAATTGCTATGCATAAAGATAAAGCTCTTGTGGTTGCTCTGTGTAAACATTTTGATAAGACTGCTGATTGTTATCACGATGAAGACGCTGAAAAAATGCTTGGTTATGGATTTCAGCTATACATTTAATAATTCACAGTAAACATTACACGCTAAATTATAATGCTAATACATTGTTGGAGCCATAATACTAACTTTTATACTATAATACACATTTTTCAGTGGTTTATCGTAGGGAAATATGGTCAAAAATGTTATCACAATAAATAAAGTTAATATCAGTATCGATCACGATGAATGTCAATCAAATTGTAAAGGCTGAATTATGCTCATATTTATGGCCAACTCATCTGGGGTCAAGAATTTATTTTTTATTTTCATTATCTGTTTATTAAATTTACAACAGGATGAATACAAATCATGTCTCCCTCTCTGTTATAAATAACCCTTAGTTATATTTAATTTATTATTATTATTAGTTTTTTAAGTTAAATATTTGACTAATATGTTATAATAATATAATCATGTTTATACTTTTTTATTTATGGAGCTTTTATTTTGATGTAGATAGGTGCGTATCCTGGTCCTCGATAGACTGCTGAACTTTTTAAATCAAAATTCAGATAAATTAGAAAACAGATGGATTAGAGTTAGCCTAAATGAACACAGCTTGTCAACACGTTCAACATTTGAATGGGCAATTATACAGTAGTTAATTCTATAACATTTTCAGCATGCCCGATAGCATAACCATTCCAGTGTGCATTTAAGAGCTATACACTGTCGCAGTGTAGCATTCTCCGTGACATAAATACTGTTAGCTCAGCTAGCCTCGATGCTTGAGCTAGTTGTAATGTAGCAACAGGCCATTATATGTGGAAGTCTACACACTCAAAACTATTTTTAACAGAATAATTAATTGAAATTACGTGGGGCAGTGCGAGGTGAGTAAGTCATATTATGACAATGAACATGCTAATGTAGTACGGTAACCTACACGGTAAGGCGATGTCTGTCAGCAGTTTGACTTTCAAGTGTGTAATGTTATTGTTTGACATTGACAACTACCATACTGGTAAATTAAGTAGTTCATGAAATTACTTTAGTTAACTACTTACATTAAATTACATTCTACAGTGTTGTGTAAACTGGAATTGCGTTCTAATATTTGTTAAACTGTCTATCAGATGAAAGAAACAATTATGAATCAAGAAAAACTTGCCAAACTTCAGGCACAAGTCCGCATCGGTGGAAAGGTGAGTCACAAAATAGATTATTTTTTGTTTTGTTTGTAATCTGCACTCAGATGTTTATGCTTTACTTTTATATATATATTAACATAATGTTGCTTGTATCTGATTACATTTCAAATAGATTTCAGCGTTTCCCACAGATCTGAAATATATATGTTGTGGTAGCCGGCGTGAATGGGTGGGGAGTCGAGGGTTTGCTATGTGATATACTGTCTCTTTGTCCACGCCACACTCTCTATGTAATATATGTAATTAATATTATCTGTTTTAGGACAATAGATCTTAACATATCTATGAACAATTCAGACAAGCAACAAAGTCATCAGTTATCAGTCGAATTGATGAAATGGTGTGGCAAGGGGTAAAAACAAAGTTAAAAGTATCTTTTAAATAATTTCCACTGTTTATTTACAGTAGGATTAAAATCCCTCTGTTTGTAGACCCTTGCTATTACATCTTACCTAAACAAGCAATAGGCCTATCATCACATTGTATTTGTTCAAAAAGGTAGTTATAAATTGTATCCAATGGTGTGTCTGTGTAGGCATCTTTGGGAAGCAGGCTGTTATCAACTAGGCCTATTGTAAATAACCTAGTTAAATTTAAGATAGGCTATTTAAGTTATTTAAATTGAATATTTGACTAATTTATATATTTTGTACTACATGTAATCTAAATAGTTTTATATAAAAATGAAACCTTTATTTCCTAGATATGTTTGTACATTTGCAGAGCTTTTAGTTTGAAGTCTGAATGAAGACAGAGACTGACTGCTCAAAGAATGAACAGGCAGCTAAAATGACAGAATGGCAGTTACTGTAAACGAACGTGCATGGAAATAGGTTTATAAATTTCAGACTGTCCCATTTTTTCCGTGATGCTACACGTTCACTGTGTAGCATTCTGCGTGAACAAAATACCGGTCGCTTGCACACTTTGCAATGTGATTTCATGAAAGTTAGTTTTAAAGTCAATGTTATACTTACTCAATCGTAAGTGGCGGTGGTGGTCTGTAGACTAATTTAAAATTAAGCTTGCTGTCTTTGTCTGTAAGAATGTTGAATTGGTTAAGCAAATGCATTGATACAGTGCATATGGAAAGTATTCACAGTGCTTCACTTTTTCCAATTTTTTTTATGTTCCAGCCTTATTACAAAATTGATTACAATATTTTTTTCTGCACACAATACCCCATAACAGTGAAAAAAGTTTTTCACATTTGTCAAATTTATAGAAAAAAAAACCAGTTAATGTACATAAGTATTCACAGCCTTTGCTATGACACTCAAAATGGAGCTCAGGCACATCCTGTTTCCACTGATCATCCTTGAGATGTTTCTACAACTTGAGTGAAGTCCACCTGTAGCAAATTCAGTTGATTGGACATGATTTGAAAAGGCACACACCTCAACTGTAATGTACCACAGTTGACACTGCATGTTAGAGCACACACCAAGCCTGAAGTCCAAGGAATTGTCTGTAGACTTCTGAGACAGGGTTGTATCGAGGCACAAATCTAGGGAAGGAGGTCCCAATGAGCACAGTGGCCTCATCTGTAAATGGAAGAAGTTTGGAATCACCAGGACATTTCATAGAGCTGGCCACGTGGCCAAACTGAGCGTCGGGGGAGAAGGGCTTTAGTCAAATTGGTGAGCAAGAACACTATGGTCACTCTGACAGAGCTCCAACGTTGCTCCGTGGAGAGAGGAGAACCTCTAGAAGGACAACCATTTCTGCAGCACTCCACCAATCAGGCCTGTGTGGTAGAGTGGCCACACGGAAGCCACTCCTCAGTAAAAGGCACATGACAGCCTGCCAAATGGTACCTGAAGGACTCTAGCCTCAAATTGAACAACTGGAATATTTCTCTCAAAATTACATGCATAAATATTGGAAGCGCAAGCATGTCAATCTATCTACAAATGCAGATTCACCAGATTGCAAGCTAAGCTTTTGATTTGTAAACGTGAATATTAACATATCTGAAAATATAAAGTGCATATATGAATATTTTTTTTGCAGTTGAAAAGTTTGTTTGCGGATAGCAAAAACATGTATGTGGATTATACATATGCGCGCATATTGAGATGTTTGCGTGTGGATTGCAAAAACACGTTTGTGGATTATACCTACGCATGCAAACTAAGGTGTGTGTGCTTGTGAATGGGAAAAATATGTGTGTATTATACTTTTGCTCTTGAATAATTTTGATAGAAATCTACCCCCATAGTTTAGAGCTGTACAGGCGTTGTTTAGATGTGCCGACCATGGTGCCGACATCCAAAACTACCAGATGGTTCATCCAATCAACTTCCAAGTATTTTTTTAGTTTCAATGTCCGGCTCCCCAGATGGACTTGTGACTACACCTCCTCCAGCATGTCAGGTTAGAATGACTCAGTCCACGAGAAAGAAAATGCTATGGTCTGATGAAACAAAGAGTGAACTCTTTGTCCTGAATGCCAAGAGTCATGATTGGAGGAAACCAGGCACCATCACCTGGTCAATACCATCCCTACAGTGAAGCATGGTTGTGGCAGCATCATGCTGTGGGGTTGTTTTTCAGCGACAAGAACTGGGAGACTAGTCAGGATTGAGTGAAAGATGAATGCAGCAATGTACAGAGACATCCTTGATCAAAACCTGCTCCAGAGCGCTCTGAACCTCAGAGCAGAGAACAGGACAATGACCCTAAGCACACAGCCAAGATAAGGAGTGAGTTTGAGACAACTCTGTGAATGTCCTTTAGTGGCCCAGCCAGAGCCTAGACATTAACCTGATTGAACATCTCTGGAGAGATCTGAAAATGGCTGTCCACAGACGCTCCCCATCCAACCTGATGGATCTTGAGAGGTCTTGCAAAGAAGAATAGGAGAAACTGCCCAAAAGTGGGTGTGCCAAGCTTGTAGCATCATAATCAAAAATATTTAAGGATGTAATTGCTGCCAATGATAGTCCAACAAAGTATTGAGCAAAGGCTGTGCATACTTGTAATTTTCTTTTTATATTTTTATTTTTAATGAATTGGCAAAAATTTCAAACAAACTTTTTTCACTTTATTATGGGGTATTTAATTTTTGGGGTGTTGAATTTTGAAGAAAATGTAATCAATTCTGGGAAATGATATAATATAATGATTAGATATGACCATGTCATTAACTGTACATAGAGAGGATATGCCCTAGACTGACCATGTGAAATATTTGATTGATATGTACAAATGAGTAAAACACACTAATATACATTGCATGCTTTATGACTGAATCTAATGCTAATGCAGAAATAAAACTTTTGATCATGACACAAGCTTCATATTCATTTGAATCTTGACATAAATATACCGGTAGCTGACATTTGTCTGAGCATTTTCTGTACAAATCTAATTCTTACCTTGAAAGCTGACCAAACCATGCCCTCCCAAATTTAGCACTTTAGTCTAACAAAAGGTACATGTTTCACGCTCCATATATAGTACACAATTAATGCAATAATTTTGCGCCAGGGCACATTAGATTCAAGAATATGTCTTGTTTAAACTGTGAAAAGGAATATTTCCTGTGACGGAATAAAAACCTTCCTTGCGAGACATAAACTAACAATGTATTACAGCTTTCACAATTTAAATATTTAACTAAGTCAATCTGAATGTTATTTGAGGCATATTAGGATGTTTATTATATTAGACATGTATGCTAAATGAGATAATGATGATAATAAACATGTATAACATGGTATTATTATAATGTAACATATCTAGCCATATATTCATATAATTGATATGTACAAATATGACGATAACACTGAATCCATACTTTGAGATCTGAAACTGCACACGTTCATTATTTGTCAGAATGATCAATACTGCATATATCTGTAAACTTTGACGTTTAAAATGATGTGCAATAAGATAATGCCATCTGATTCTTCATGCATTAAAGGTTAAATCTCTAGGCTTGTTTGTAAAATGAAAGTGGATTATTGGAGAATTGGAGAATTCGAGAATTGTAATAGATGCTGAATGATCGACGATGACATTGAGCGATTAGTTGTAAGTACTGATATATCCTGGAGGACCACCCCAGTGTTGCTTGCAACCCTAGCTGCAATAATAATAATAATAAAAAATAGGTTGCCAGATACTTGGGTGGTCATAAATAAACATGGGCGGCCTGCTTAAGTAAAGTCTGTGTATATATTGTACACATGGTTTACAGACAGTAATGTACTGTTTACTACCACAGAAAAGGTGACCTATAATGATTTTACAGGGTAGTGCTCGCAGAAAGAAGAAGGTAGTGCACAGAACAGCAACTGCAGATGACAAGAAGCTTCAGTTTTCTCTTAAGAAACTTGGCGTCAACAATATCTCTGGTATTGAAGAGGTAAGTAAAACTACAGGAACATCTCATTCTGAGGAATCTTCTTTAGTTTTGCTGAATGTAAATGTCTGTCTGTTCCAGGTAAATATGTTCACAAACCAGGGAACAGTGATTCACTTCAACAATCCCAAAGTGCAGGCGTCGCTTGCAGCAAACACATTTACAATTACCGGCCATGCTGAGACCAAGCAGCTAACAGAGATGCTACCTAGCATCCTGAACCAGCTTGGAGCAGACAGCCTGACAAGTCTGAGAAGGCTAGCAGAGGCCCTGCCCAAACAAGGTCAGTGTGGCATGTGCTTTTATCTAGCATGTAGTGAGGTGGGCTATTTCTGAGTGATTGCATTTAAGCCCATTTCAGACATTAAAGTTGGAGGGAAAACATGGATGCCTACAGGGTATGTCATCTGCACTGCATTGTTTTTCCTCTTACAGAGGTCCAAAACATTGAGGCTTCATGGTTATTAAGGTTATTAAATATCTTTTGATAGAGGAAACATCTACTACTTAACTAATGTTGCCTCTGTGAAGAACACCAAGAACAGAATGTAGTGGTCATCAAATCATAAATGCAAAGCCAAACAATATTTATACATTTCAGCATGACAACAAAACACACCATGTTGTCCCTCATGTAGATCCGTGTTTTATATTGACCTGTGACCATCTATGATGGAGTTCAGAATTAATGTTTTGTTTCTATTCCAGAGAGGTTGTGAATGCAGATTGAGACAGTTACATGTATGTACTAGGATCTTGAAAAATAGTTTGTTCTCTCAGCTGCAGATGGAAAAGTGCCAATTACCACAATAGAAGAAGATGATGATGAAGTTCCAGGTAAGTGCTTAAATTTTTTGCATTGTATTATAGGATATGAATATTATTGACTTGAAAGGCAGGTTCAATAGCTTAAAATATAGTTAAAAAAAGATGTACATTTTCTTTAGAGATGGGAATGTGGTTATAAAAAGCAGAAATATCCTCAATGTATTGCAGAGAGGTATATTTAATATAAATCAACCACTTATCTAGCTAGCGGCAATGGCACGTCTTTCAGCAGGTGTGGTTGGTTTTGTAAAACCTTGTATGTTTGAGACAGATGAGGCACTCGAAAAAACTTAATGAGCCAATACATCCACATTGTGTCACAATGGTTAGCTATGAGTAACATCTAGCTAGCAGAAAATTACTTGACATACAGAAACAGCACCACGGTGCAAGTGATACAAATCCCAGTGACAGTGTTAATATGAATAATTGATACACTCACTGGCCACTTTATTAGGTACACCTGCTCATTTGCATGTTAACACAAATAGCTAATCAGCCAATCACATGGCAGCAACTCAATGCATTTATGCATGTAGACGTGGTCAAGACAATTTCAAACAGCATCAGAATGGGGAAGAAAGGGTATTTAAGTGTTTTTGAATGTGACATGGTAGTTGGTGCCTGACGGGCTGGTCTGAGTATTTCAGACACTGCTGATCTACTGAGATTTTCACGCACAACCATCTCTAGGGTTTACAGAGTGGTCCAAACAAGAGAAAATATACAGTGAGAGCGGCAGTGAGGATGTCGGAGGAGAATGGGCAGAGTGGTTTGAGATGATAGAAAGGCAACAGTGACTTAAATAACCACTCAATACAAACAACGTATACGCAGAATACCTGCAGAATACCATGCTTGAATGCACAACACGTCGAACTAGGGCTGCACGATTAACTGAAAAGTAACCGAAATTCATCAGGCGCGACGCAAATAGGAAGACTTGTGTTTTACAGATAAGCCTGTTTGTCGGGACCCAGACGTGACAATCCCACGCACATCAAAAAATGAGAAGCATCTACTGAGAAACGCTGCTGCTATTACTGTAGCCACCATTAGTATCAACCGCGACAGACGTAAATCTAAACTACACTTCAAGTCAATGGCTCATAACACAGCAGCTCAGTTGGTGTCACATAGACATTTATCAGAGCAGAACAGACTCATAATGTGTGACAGACAACATATAATGTAGCAAGGTAGGCATTCGAAAACCTACTGTTAATATATTGGTGCATTCTGGCTCCGACGTGGGTTTGTTCCATCCCTTCGAGACGTCAACTTCTACCGGGAGCATTTCATAAGCGTAGCGCAGCGAGGCAGATCAACAAAACTTTGACTTCCTTTTTAAGGAATTGAATTAGCCTATAAGTAGCCTAACTAATTTCCACTCTCAAAACTACTGCAATTTAAACTCCCCGCCTTGTACTTTTCCTTATAAAAATGATCAAAATGAACCTGTCATCATCCGTGACGTTCTTACCGGATATGGAATACAGATGTCATTTATTCAAACGTGGTAAACAATGTCTTATAACACCGCCTTTAATAATCTGTAAATGTAATAGACTGAAATATATCCTAATTTACATGAATTAACTATTGCTGTGTGTTTTAACCATTCACTGACAAGCTTGTCTCTTCTCGTCTCTGCTCTCATTCAAGTCCACCATTTTCTCGCTGTGTTCGGAGGAAATTGTACATTTGGTGTGAGTTTTTGGTGCTGCATAAACCATCACCTACATTCTATATGTTGACCTAATTCAGTTAAGACTACAACTTTTCTAAGTGTCAATTAGGGCTGTCCTGAATACCATTTTACAGGTTTAGAATATTTGATGGTATTTCCGAACGAGTATTCGAATACTCTCTCAAAAACGCAATTAAAAACACTCAACTATAATTATTAAGTATAACAGAAGTAATCTTCGATTCCTAGCTTCAGTGAGCACATATGTAAACATAGCCATGCACTCAAAATGGCCACTTTGACACATCAATTGAGCCAGTCAGAGCTGTCAAATAGCATATACTGTACCTCCTGTGTTAGCCAATAAGAGTGTTGAATGAATAGCCTCGCTCTCTTCTTACAAACGGAGCCAGTTGATGACACAGTGTAGGGCAGTTAGTTACATTTCCACATGTGGGTTTATATGGAGACAGTAGGGATTAATGTGAAAGCATGTAATCCCAATATTTAAATCGAATACGTACCCAACGAATGAATACCCGAATAATCAATTATTTGGGGCCAACCCCTAGTGTCAATATATTGTGTACTGTATTAGTGGAGGCTTGTGACTTGGGGAATGAAGGAGGATGCTTTAATATACTGGCCTCTGCATTTAGGACAATTTATTAATCAATTACATTACAAAATACATCATATTTATGGAATAAAGTAGTCAACATTCTTTATAATCCCACAATGCATTCTGTAAAAGGAACATGCACAATTATTAATAAACCTTGGGTGTGAGGTGAGCCACTGAGTCAGTTTACCCTTAATCTTTTGGCTCAGATGACCATAACCCCTTTGGCTCAAATTACCCCACCCCTACCATTTTAACACATTTTTATCATATACAAGCTAAAATCAGGCTAAAAGTATAGCATCATGTTCTAACTTAAAGCATGATTAATATGTGAGATTTTTTTCAAACCTGTCTATAATTGTTCAGACACAATAAGCATGACTGCTTGAAAATTAAACTGAATCACTTGGATTGAATTCAATTTTTATATATTTTTAATGTGTTTACCACTTGTGCCCCCCCCCCCTCCATCAAAGGGTGTGTAAAATGGTTACTCTTCAAAAATTGGTGGTCACATTATCAATGTTGTCTATGCTTCCCTATACACAAGGGGTGGCTCAATTTACCCACTGGCTCAAAGTACTACGCTCTCCCCTGTTACATATTGTAAGCCATGTTAACAGAAGACACAAGTGAGAGAAGTGATCTATGTTAGTTTAGAATTGCTCATTCAATGTCATTAAGATGGACTTATAACCCCAGTACATGTGGAAATGCAATGTGCTATGTTGTGGTGATGTCAGATGTGTGTTTAGACACATCCATCTGGGGAGCCGTCCATTGAAACTGTTTTATAAGGGCAGGCGCTTTCAAATAAAAACTTGGCAGGTGATTGGACGAACCTGTGTACCAGCAGAGCCTGTTATCCACTCTTGTAGTAGAAAAATCAGAAGAGGTGTAAACATTTTCCATTGATAAAAGGCTTTGCTTTTCTAATTCTAATATAACTGATGCTATATTGCATCATCTACTACATTAATCTCTGTCTGACCCACCATTGTCTTGAGTTGTTAGTAGCATTCGTCATACCTAAACTACACCTGTAGCTAACTACGATTGGCCACACACTAGATTTACCGACCTGAAACAATGATTTCCAAGCTTCCCAGACTGATTCTTGCGGCAAAGTTAAATTGAAGCTCGCAAAATCAGTTTCTCTAGGAGTGGTGATGGCCCAAATGTTTGAAACTTGTGTTCTTGACTCAGTTTTCTTTTTGGAGAAAATTGATCTTTCACATGCGGTTGCCATTAAATTCAGACAAGCTTTTCCCAGGACTCTCCTGTAACTCAAGTGCTCAGTGTAACAAGCGATTACATATGTATTCAGCAACAGAAACATTTGAGGCCTGATGATAAAAGGTTAACGGCCACTACCATTGTGGTATTAACGGGAGTTACATTTCTTTTGTTTTTACATGGAGGGAGCATGCATATATTCAGACAGTTGAATTGTTTCCACTTCACCCCCCTTCCCCTAGCCAAAATTTGGAAGAGCAGTTCTCACATTTCATAGAGCAATTCAAACCAATCTTTTGATCTTGGGTGTCACCATTTCTACAGCTGCATTCAGCAGTGCTGATGGGGCCCATATGCTGATTACCAGTCAGTCTAGACAGGCAGAGGTGACAGCATGATTGGAATTCTATTATACCTGGTGTCAGATTTAACTATTTCTCCCTAATTGTTTTGAGACCTGTTGGCAGAGGGAACAGCTATATTCCCCAAGTCATTAAACTGAGCAACTGAATCTCTTTGATTGATTTCTTTCAGATCTTGTAGAGAATTTTGACGAGGCTTCGAAGGATGAGGCTAACTAAAGGACGTGTACTCGTAGGAGCGTCAAGACTGACAGGACCACATTGGGCACAAGACATGTTCTGTATGTGCAGAGATGGAAAGTATTTATTTGCCGACTTGTTATTGAATCCTAGTTAAAAAATACTTTGGGAGTGACTGCTTTTTGGGAGTATTATTTTTCCAAATGTTATCCTAATTTGTGTCCTTCAGATGACTATTAGCTATGTTTTTATCATAATGAACAATATATAAACTGATTTATGACTCATGAGATTAATATGTAAAACAAAACATTTTGTGATGCAGTGTGTCACAGGCTTTAGGGGTCTTTCTTTTGAATAATTTGTCAGAATTTAACTGAGGTATTGGTACACCTCTTGTTCATTTTTTTTGTCTACCACTGATATCACCAAATGCCTACTGTATTATGTGGTCTTGATGTCCAGCCTTTTGTATGAGATTGTCCACTGATTGTGGTGTGGTGTACACCTGTTGGCTTCATGTTACTGAACCTGATGTATTTGCAGCCTGGTTGGAACCACTGGAATAAATGCTTGCTGTTAAAATATAATGGAATATGTTACTATGTTGTATGAAAATTGTGATATCTGTGAATTAAGTTATTTCAGTCAAGTATGTAGTTGGATAATGTGCACCAGTGATATGCAAATTCATATCATATATAAGAAATGTCAGGAATTGGTTGTGTTGCAGCCTAGATTTGTTATTGCCCAAGCTTGTTTTAAGAAACACACCACAGAACCACAGCAAATCATGCTAACTGAATTATTTAAAAAATCTACATAATACATGGGCGGTGGGAAGAGTTACATTCATGGCATAAATTACATCTATATTACTTTAATAAATAACCAATGCAGAAGCAATCTATGATCCATAACACATGTCCAGAAATATTTCCGGACAAATAGCAATAATAACATACTTAAATATGCAATTCATATTTGTTTGGCAAAGGAAGATCAGTTTTTCAACAAACTAATTCTTCATAGGGAATCCTGGCTAATGGGGTTAACAGGATTGTCATTGTAAAAAAGAAAAAAGTTCAAATGAGTCCACCTGTCTTTCAGCAGGCTACAGCTGACATGCTTCAGAATGATTCAGCTTTGTATTGAACATTCTTATATGTTCCTGTTGTAGAAAATGAATTCCATAGTCCATGAGAGTGATCCAAAATGGTTTTTAGATAGTTGTCCTCATTTCTGAAAATATTTCTCCAAAGTGATTTTGATACTACAATATCCCAAAAGTTGAGAAAAACATCCATGTAGTCTGACAGGGATACAGCTAGAAATCAGAACATGCCTCCAGTACTGTCCTCATTGGATCACTCTCGGATTCCCATTAATAGCTTAAGTAAGTGTGCTTCCATAACCTGTTGAACTAAATGGAAATTTCAGTGAGCAGAACATGGTATGCTATTATGAAATTGAGTGTACAGAAAGGCAGAGAGTTGACTGCTGAAAGATAGTGGGTCTGATCACAAATATGCCAAATTTACCTAGAAGAATCTTTTATAAAGCCTAAAGGCTCCTTAATACGTGTATGTTCTCATTAAGTTGCTGGATCTGCTATCATAGGCAATTTCATAGAGCTATTACACAATTATAAAAATCTGACATTCCAATCATCTGGTTTGAAGTTCATCGAAGCATTATGTATGACTTTAAAGAAAGGTAGTCTGAGATTGTAAACAAAATGCTAATCCAATTTTTAGATGTGAAATTGTGTAATATTATTTTGTGAACACTACCACGTGATTCAATTTAAAAAGCTATCCAAAAACTAGCTCCATTTAGGCCTCAACAGGTAGAATATGGGTAAATCAAGCAATTACGTTTTCTTATTTACATACCATTCCTATGGCCCATAGCCACAGCCATGTCCATTGCGTTGAATCCTGAATCTGACTCAACTGTGGTGTCGGCACCGCTTTCTGAAAACAAAATTCCCATCCCAATTACTTCACATACAAGCATGTGAAAAAGAAGGTACACCCTTTTTGTATTATATGGTTTTACATGTCAGGACATAATCATCTGTTCCTTAGGTATAAATATTTGGTAAATACAACATTTGAACAACACCACATGACATATCCGTGTCATGATATATTTAACTAACAAAGCCAAAATGAAAAAGCCATGTGTAAAGAAGTACGTACACATTATGACAATAGCTTGTAGAACCACCTTCAGCAGCAATAACTTTAACCATTTTCTGTTATGACTTTATCAGCCTCTCACATTGTTGTGGAGGATTTCTAGATAACTTTCTGTGGCTTCAGTTCATTGAGGTATGCGGGCATTTGTTCATGCACTGCTTTTATAAGGTCCCGCCACAGCATTTTAATTGGCTTGAGGTCTGGACTTCAACTGGGCCACAACAACTCTATTCGTTTTCAGCCATTCTGTTGTAGATTTGCTGCTGTGCTTGGGATCACTGTAATTTTGCACGATCCAATACCAACCAAGCTTTAACTGTCAGACTGATGTCCTCACATTTGACTCTAGAATACTTTTGTATACAAAAAAATTAATGGTTTACTCAATGACCAAATGGTTCCTAGATCATGTGGCTGCAAAACAAGCCCAACTTATAACTCGTCCACCACCGTGCTTGACAGTAGGTATGAGGATGCAATGTTCTCTGCAGAGAGAAATAGGCTTTCTGCAGTCAACCCTTTCAAACAAACCATATTTGTTCAGTATTTTACTAATTGTACTGCCATGCACTTTAACATTTAACATGCTAACCGAAGCCTGTAAAATCTGAGATGTAACTTTTTGATTTTTTGCAATATCTCTGACCATTGTCTGGAATGTGGGACATCCACTCCTGGGATGATTGACAACCTACTTGCTTGGTTTCCACTTTTGATAAAACCTTCTCACTGTAGAATGATGGACTTCAAAATGTTTGGAAATGGCCTGATACCCCTTTCCAGATTGAGCGGCAGCAACAATAATTCTCAAAGAGCATTGCTGATGGCTTTCCTCCCTGGTATTGTGTTAACACACTCCTGAAGGCTCCAGACTAGCATCTGTTTGCTACTTGGCATATTCATTCCTATGGAATGAGTAAGGGTGTACTTATTTTTTCACACATGGCATCTCCATTTTGGCTTTATGTTTGTTAAATCAATCTAATGTGTCGTGGTGTTCATCTAAGGTTGTATTTACCAAATTTTTAGACCTGCTAAAGAACATATGCTTGTTATTACAGTATCTCACACAATTGAGTATTACAAATATGTGAGCATATCTTTTCATGTGACAACAATGAAGAAATTACACTTTTCTGCAATGTAAAGTAGTGATT
>JAODOY010064663.1:257-16916 GCA_025399855.1 Forbesichthys papilliferus
ATGCGGTGAAAGAGAGAGAGAGAGAGAGAGAGAGAGAGAGAGAGAGAGAGAGAGAGAGAGAGAGAGGAATGGAAAGCAGGAACTGCTGGTAGTAAAACAAGAAGAATTGAAGGAGGGGGCAGCAGGAAGAGGAAGATTGTTGTTAGAGGGTTAGAGGGTTAGGGGGTTTATTGACTTTTTTTGGTGGTCAAGGATTGTGAATACCAGCTGATCATCACACCATGACATGCATCCACTGACACTGCGTACAGAGGGAGAGAGAGGCACACACAGCCAAATCCCACATCTCAGAAAGCATTAAAGAATACATAACGAATCAAAGTGGAACATAGAGCACAATAACACACAACGAATCCAGGTGTCAGCCAGCGTAGGAGCGCCGAGGTGATCTGTGATCATCAGTACAGATGGAGGGAGGTATGGAGGAGGAGGGTCCCAGCAGGCAGAATGCTGCTGATGGAGCCGGCCGGCCGTGGAGATCGCGCTGGATCAAAAACGGTGGCAGGTGTCATTGATTTTCTCCAAGTGTTTTTCACCCAGACATCTGAGAGGCCACCCGAGACGCCAGCCAGCGAGGCAGCTTCCACATCCTCCTGTTTCTCTCTACGCCTGGTCCACTAAATACCATCCATTACAGGCCACCAACACTTCACGTGTTGTCGTCATGGGAAAATATGCTACATTTACTGAAAGTCAACGTCCATAAAAGTGTACCTGTTCAGAGTGCTTGCCAAATGTGTCTTAATGGGTCGCAGAATTCTTTTTGGTGGGATAGAAGTAAAATTTCAAAACGTAACACAATGTATCAAATTGGTAATACATGTAACATAAACGGCGTGAGGTATGAAAGAAACAACGGTTTTAATAAAATGAAGAAATACAAATAGACACAAAAAACAACGTTACCTTAGCTGGTACAAAGAATAACCCGCAATGGGTGAACACACGCACAGTATATAAAGACGGGAGCAAGCACGGGACGAGGAACAGGTGAGGGAGGCCCTGATTGCCACCTGTCGCAGATCCGCTGTCAGTACTCCGGGGACGACCGCGAGAGCCCGCCGTGGGGACGCCAGCGTGACAGTACCCCCTCAACCACCCAGGCGTGGCTCACGACGCGCAGGAACCCCGACGTGCCGGAACCCCGACGTGCCGGGTGGCCCTGAGGGCGGGGCCCAGGCGAGCGTGGAACTCCCGGGTGAGGGCTCGATCAATGTCAACCGCCCTCACCAAACTCCGCTCCTCGGGACCGTAACCCACCCAGTCCACCAGGTACTGGCGCCGGCCCAGCTGCCGCCGAGAGTCCAACACCGCCTCCACGGCGTAAGCCGGACCCTCCTCCACCTCTATCGGCACCAGAGGAGCAGCAGCCGGATCACTACCCCCTAACGGACCGGGGACTACCGGTCTGAGGAGAGAGACGTGGTATGTTGGGTGGAGGCGATGACATGGTGACCGTAACGTCATTGACCCTCCGGAGGACCTTGAAGGGTCCTACGTACCGGAAGGCGAGCTTCTTGCAGGGCAAGCGGAGTGGCAGGTCCCGTGCGGACAGCCACACTCGATCCCCTGGGCTGTAGGCCGGGGCTGCGGATCGCCGTCGATCCGCCTGTGTCTTCTGCTGGATGGCTGCCTGTTGGAGGCGGACCCTCGTGGCAGTCCGCACATCCCCGGCCCGACGACACCAGTCTTTCACTGCTGGAACGTCGCTGGGCGGAGTCTCCATCCAGGGGCAGAGGGGTGGTTGGCGTCCGAGGACCACCTGGAACGGGCTCCGCCCTGTGGAGGACTGGCACAACGAGTTCTGGGCATATTCAGCCCAGGGGAGAAACGTCGAACAGTCGTGGGGGCTGTCCGCACAATACGCCCGAAGGAAGCGGCACAGTTCTTGATTCGTCCGCTCCGCCTGCCCGTTGGCCTGAGGGTGGTACCTGGACGTGAGGCTGACCGCGACCCCGAGACAGTTCATAACGGCCTTCCAGACCTTCAACGTGAATTGGGGGCCGCGGTCGGAGACGATGTCCTCCGGAAGGCCGGAAGACCGGTTGGAACAGCACCTCAGCGACCTGTAGGGCGGTGGGCAGTCTGGTCAGAGGAACATAGTGGACCATCTTGGAGAAGCAGTCGACCACGACCAAGATGACCGTATGCCCCTCTGCCCTCTCCCACCACGCAGGACGGAGGAATCACGGAGGCGACGACTGGAGGGACAAGGCCCCCCTCATGCTGGCGTGAGAGTGCGTCTGCCGCGTTGTTCTTGGAGCCGGGTCGGTACGTGAGGGTGAACCGGAAACGGGCGAAGAAGTCCATCCACCGGGCCTGGCGAGGGTTCAGGCGCCTGGCCGCACGGCTGTACTCCAGGTTCCGGTGGTCCGTGAGCACGGTGAACAAATGAATACAACCCTTTACCCAGCCAACAAAATACTGACACCTGCCATCTTCACAAGCCATAAGCACACTGCGAGTTTAGTTGATAGCACACTTGCAATAATACACAAATCCTCCTCCATCAGGGTTTAGACAGCAGCTGATTCACCATAAATGAACCACGCAACGAGCAGGAACACAGTAACTCCCGTAATACTTACCGTATTCACCCCAGAGAGAGACAGTGAGACAAACACAGTGGGACAGACAAACAGGTAGGTGACAGTTATTTGTTTGTGTGTGTGTGTGTGTGTGTGTGTGTGTGTGTGTGTGTGTGTGTGTGAGAGAGAGATTGTGTGTGTGTATACAGAATTAGCCTAATGTTTTCGACACACACTCACACACCTAGATGTATTGGGTCACGGCATAGACCTCCATTTAGAAGGACAATGAACAGGGACCTAGTTCGTTTTAGAAACAAGCCCATTTAAAGGCCCGTGTTATTTCTATCTGGGTCACAAACACAGGGAATAACTTCCCTGTCTAAATGTAACGCATCCGCGCATGTGACTGAGGGCTTCAAGCCAAGGGTTGAGTGCCAACATATTATCACCGCTCGCTCTAGTTGCCTGAGCACATCAGCTGCTAAGCACCAATAAATATGCTCGTATTTAATGAAAACACCCATACATAAAGTATGCCCATATTTGATGTTGGACTACTTAAACAATGAATGCTTTGATTAGTTTGAGGTGGATTTTAACATTGCTAGTACTTGATATTGTTAAAGCTACTGTACAGGGCCGGATTAGTAACAGGGGCCCCTGGGCACTGTAACGAATGGGCCCCCCTTCTGGTCCGTAAAACACCCACACGATATCAAAAATATTTACACCCAGCAAACTGAAGGCACCTGACAGAAACTTCGCCCCACCATACAGATTCACGACAAGACAATGTTCACTGAAAATCACCCAAGTTGATCGCACACCAGTAAATCTGAAGATACAACAATGCCATCACACAACACAGCTGAGTGCAGTTTGCAAAAGGTCAGTACGTGAGCTGGGAAACTTAACACCCTGCAAAAGCCAACATAGGCTACGTTCACACTGCACACAAATCTGGCCCGCATCCGATTCGTTTTTGCCCCTAAGTGACTCGGGTCTGATCTTTTCAGAGCAGTTTGAACAGCACAAATCACATGGAATCTGATATTTTATCATCAGATCTGGGCCACTTTCATATGTGGTACTAAATCGGATACATATCTTATTCTTTTAAATGCGATTTCACAGTCAAATCAGAATTCATGCAACTTTGATGTCACTCTAGATAGACATTCACTATGTGACTCACACCCTTGCTAGCGTAATCAGGCTCACTCATGGCTATTGTTGGTCGACATTTGTTACCTCTGAGCGGGAAAAGTTGTAGTCCTACACATACAGTAGGCTAAATAAGGAAGTAGGCCTAGTCTCTGGATGGTCAGAGCGAGGTGCTAAAATCATTGCACATAATATTGTGCAGAGCGCGGAGCGGATCACCGGCCTCCCTCATGTTAAATAATGAGTGTTTGGTTACGGCACACTGCACATGCCTCGTGTAGGCTATATTTGCTGCCTTGCGGAGCGGTGCAATGGAAACAAACAACCTAAATTGTAGAAGCAGAAAAACACAAATATGGTTTTCAACCCCGCCTCCTTGCCCTACAATTTGATCAATAGCCCTATGTCTGACTGCCGAAGCCAAACTTAGCAATGCACACGATAAACTCAGAAAGAAAAGATCTACGGGCAGATGGAATCCACTGGCAGTCTGCGGGCAATCTGCATCATGCCCGGCGGAGAAAATATTCCATGAACTAATACTTATAATGTCTGATCATAGATCAGTTACAAAATAATAACATTGTTTTAACTCGTTCTTAGAAAAACTGATACTGAATCAGTTCAATGTAAACTACCTATGGCTCTATGCCCACCCACCTACCAATCGACGCACAATGCATAGCAGCCTGCTCCCAATTATTAGGCTACCTGTCCAGTCATTAATCTGACAATCATGATTTTGGAATTTTATTTTATTTTATTATCATTTGATAAGCTCTTGTGTAATGTATGTAAAAAAAAAAATTTTTTTTTTAAATCACTGAGGGCCCCTGTCTGCCCAAGGGCCCCTGGGCTCATGCCCAGATTGCCCATATGGTAGATCCGGCCTTGCTCCTGTATTACATTACACTCTGAGAGATAGCACTGTGTCAGGCTGAAGCCAACAATATTTCACCTCATACCGATGATAGCTGACATGGCAGATCCTGAAGTCTTAACCTTGTGAAACACTAGCCAAGCAGAACTGGCACATTCAACTGCAAACACTGATGTTCTACATCCAACGCATTATGTGCATTTTATTACATTGTATTGCAGCACTGCCTTCATTAACAGCCCCAGTACACCCACACAGTGTGGGCACAGAGCAGGAGTATTCTGATACTTCTCAGACTGTCTGTCCGGACAACTCACATAATTTATAATTAGTTGAATATCCTAACGTTAATGCGAATGGGACAACTGACACAATTGCTGCAGTTTGCTGAGGAGAAATGAGTAGCATAGCTCTCCCACGCCCCTGTCAATTGAAAACGAGGTGTATCAACCAAAACTAATCAAACACATCTGTGTGAGTGTGAGGTCCAATGACCCTTGTATGTTAAATAATTCCAATGAGATTGCTGTGGCAGTGATGAAATTCTGAGATAACACTGTCTGCCATACCCAGTAACCAAGGAGCTACAGTCACAATAGCACACTGTACAGCTTTGTAGGCCTATTAAACAGCTGAGCCCATTGAGGTATCGTTTAAAGCATTGTATCTGTTGTAAAGAGGATGGTTTATTCTGCCGCAAAAACATTGTGTTTTGTTGTCGTTCTTAAATATTTGATAAAAATCAAATAAGCAGCTGTGTCATCATGGCACACAGTCATCTCAATGCCAACACTTAGGCCTAATCTAAAACTCCACAATGAAAGAAACTGTTTAAAAAGTACATTTCAAACAGACTCCTCACATCATTAACCTATAAAATATTTACACAGCCAAACTCATTTTCACAGTTTAATTAACAAATTCAGTTTCCCAATTCCTCCTCCAAGTGAGAAATAATGACATAATTTCAAATGCATTGATATGCTAACGAATACCCCAATTATGCATACATTTTGCACTATGTATTTAAATAAGTTATTATGCCATTTGTCCTTATGAGCCAATGACAGGAATCAATACACTTCCAATTTCCACTTGTGCTAAAAATATTCATAGTGATATGTAACACAATTTGATGTCCACTTGTGTGCTGGATATTATATGACTATGGACACACACACACACACACACACACACACACACACACGCACACACACACACACACACACACACACACACACACAGAGATAGAGAGCCACCCTTTCAAGCAATTCGCATTCCTAAAGCAATAAACCTGAGATGCAATTGATGTCAGTGCACAATAAAATATTGATGCAGCACTTAAAATAATTTATGGGAAAAAAATAGTAAAAGCATCAGCAGGTCTGAGCAACGTCACACTGCCTCCCCGTCCCCCCGCCCATTTGGGTTGATAGCCGAGGGACATTGTGGAGCTTCTTGGATGTGCACGCACAGAACATTGTGTTTTGCTGCTGCTCTACTGGAGCTGGGCAGACTTGTGCTCCCGGCATGCGGCGGAGGCCGACGCATGCATCTGCCTCCCTGTTTACACCATACTCTGTCGAAACTCGCGCCACGTGTGAGTGGGATGTGGCAAGCTTGCCACGGCCATCTTGAAGGGCGGCCACATTCGGTGCCTCAAAAATCATTGGAGTGAGGGAACGAGGTCACACACCGTGCTTACTGGAGATTCCACAGCAGCAGCAGCTTGTGTTGACACCAGCAAGAAAGGGAGGCAGAAAAGAGATATGACAAAGATAACTTACGAGAGATGCTCGTGGAACAGAAAAAGAAATGTCCACTAATGAACATTAATTTACCCTTCATCCTCATGTCGCCGCTAACAACCTCCATCCCCAGCATCTGTCCTCTGCAGCACAGTGACCTTTAGCGAGCTTGTAATTCTATCACAGGTGCACAGTATAATAATATATGAAAATCTATAGCGTCTGCTTCACACAGATAGCGCACAAGACAGAATGCCTGTGCTGCTGACAAACCAAATAAATAGCCCACCGCCCAGACGAGACAGTTATATCAGAGGTCTGGAGACACTGGATTCTTCTCTGCTCACAAACTACCTCGACCCGGGCAGCTGAGCCACCCAATTTGCATTTTGTGTTTCACTGAGGCATTTAAAGTGATATCAATGTTGGTGACAATCTTGACTAAATATGTCCCTGCCCTATAAGGCCACAAACTGACATGCAATATAACATTTTCTTCAACCTCTATTGAGCTCTGACGTTTAACTACATGTTAAAGCTAGAGAACATTTGTGTTTATGAAATAACACCAGTCTTATCTTGGTTATGCAAGACAGCTAAAGTCTACAGTGCAGCATCACGTCTCACTGTCAAACTGACAGATAAACACGGACAGTGGCTTGATCCTTAATGTAAATGAAACTACTCCGCATAGCTGAGCTACAGTATTGTGGTGAAAAAGATGGATTTGTAGCTAGACAGATTATAGACTACAGTGAATAGTTTTTGTTATCTCTATCACAAGAGGGCGCGTTGGGCTTCACAGGCAAATGGTGAAATGCGTCTGTAGAGCCAACTATGACGTCCGTTGCGTCCACAGACTCCGTCCGTGTGTCAAAGGCCTCGCGCCGCTGGTGAAGGAGAATCCTGATATGGTTCTATCCTTAGCTGCAATCGATCCGCTGATACGCGACACCCGTCTTCCCTGCCTTCTCATTTGGCCTCTCTACCTCCTTCGTTTCTGCCCTTCAATCTCTCCCTCTCTAGCTTCCGTCCTCTGGTGTCAGCTGGTTTTGTTGTTTCCTTACTCTCCGCTAAACGCAGCGGGGGGCCTGCCTGAACTCGCTCCCGTGGTTCGGCTGTTCTAGATCTTTCTGTGCGGAGGCTGCCAGCCAACACTGGCTGGTTGTGCTTGGCGCTTTGTTCCCACCTCCTCCGCCCTCCCTCCCCGACCCCGGCCTCCCTCTTCTGGAACCTTGTTCCTGTGTCGTTTTGGCATTATGGGTTCCTGGTTTTGGCTGCCCTGCCAGCGCTGCTTGGAGAAGAGGAGGTAGAAAGAGAGGTTAATGGAGGCCAAGAGAAGTCAGCCACTAACCCTGTAGCTTCCAGAGTTTCATTAGACCTTCTTATTTTATAGTACACCTACTCTCTATCACATACTGTATGTGGACATGCATCGGCTATTGTACATATGGTGCCTTAACATCACAGACATTCACAGTTAGGCTTGTCATCTTTCAACCTTTCATTCATGAATGCTTTTTTCAAGTGATGTTTCAACAATACTGACGACATTATATATGTTCCTGTGTTTCCTTCACGTTTAACAGCGTTTGCTCCACCGCCTACCCAGAGCTTGAATGGTTTGTTATTGTACTGCTCTGTGGGGGGTCTGAAATCGGGACATCCCTTACAGAGAGGGTCCTCTGGGCTGGAGGGCTTTCGAGGGAAGGAGCTGATTATTTCAGCTCATGTCCCTGTCTACATCACACTGAGCCACATCGGCGAGAACACACACACACACCTCCCCAGATGAAGATGGCAATTATACTCCCAGCATCCACTTCCTTCCTTTGTGTCTGCAGGCAACGTTATTCAGGTCAAGGAGGATGAAGGGGAGGTTCAGGTTTTCAGACATATCCTTATACTGTAGTTGGAGTTAGTACAGCTGGGATCAGCTTGTCAACTATTTAGCTATTGATCTCAACACATGTAAGAAACTGGTGGTTGTATTACTGTAACTTCCCTTCTGTGAGTCTATGTAACTATACAATGTTTGTGAACCTGGTTGTATAGAGAGGTGAGTGGGCTTTGGTATAGTAATGCTTATGGACAGAGTTGGGGTTAGTAAAGTACATTCAAACCAAACCAGAAGAAAAACACAAAGGGTTTAGGCTATGATAATAATAAGAGGCTATGAAAGGGTGAGCAAAATGGAAAAACAACATAATATTTTGTTTTAGTTTGTTTGTAGCGGTATTTGTGAAAGAGACAAGTGAGTTTGTGTGTGTCTGTATCTGTCTAGCAGTGTGCGCCTGCACGCAACTGTCCAGCACGCATTTGTCCAGCTGCTTGTAGGCAAGGTTACGACCTCTCTCTATCCCTCTCTCATTTTGTACTTCTTTAGTTAACTTCTGACACTGTTCTCTGATGTTATTTTCTCGACAGCTTATTCATGTTGCCTTCAAGAGATAACACTTCATTGATCGCCAAAGAGGACTTCCGCTGCTCTGGCAGCAAAGTCAACAGAATACGCACACAGATAACATTAGGAGAGATTTTATAAAGTAGAAATAAATATATAACTAAAAACTATAAACTATAAACTATAAATATGACTCGCCTCATAAATAACATCTGTTATCTCGCTGTGTCCAAACCCTTGCATTTTCTACATTTATTTGCTCTGGCCTGCAAAAAGCCACTGCTAACAAAGTGAGCGTGTCTCACTTCTAAAATTAGAAATGTTGCAGGCACGGGAGTCATCCAAGAAATAAGGCAAAAGGACGCAGCTCTGTAATATACTCACATGAAGGAAATTTAGCTTTCAGTTCATGTTCCCGCGACAGCTCTGCCTATTTCACACAGTGCAGTGACTTTGCTCCATTACAGGAGAAATTACAAAGGACACATCTATGCTATATGGTAATGCGCAGCTTTAGGCCCCGATCACACAGGACGCACTTTTCAGCTGCCAAAACAGCACTGCCTTTTTTGTTGCAGCATACTCTGCAAAAAAGAGCAGAACACAATCCTCTAAAGCAGAGTACACTGTGTGTGTGTGTGTGTGTGTGTGTGTGTGTAGAACTGGCATAGTAGCCAGCTAGCTAGCCCTGCAAAAACATTGATAGTTTTTTTAATGTTACAAGCATAAAATAAATATTTAGATCCAGCAAATCTCTTAGTTGAACTAATATTGTGTGAAACAGTTTTAGATGTTGTAAAAAGTATTTATTAAACATAGCGAATATATACCTACTGGTATCAAGCAACAGCTTCTACTCGTGAATGTGGTGTCCTAGTGACAGTAAACATGGCCACTTTTTAGGTAATTTGACTGGATAACAAGAAAAAATGTAGATGATGTCGGGTGCTTTTCTGCTCAGAGTTGAATATTTTTCAACTCGAGGCGCTCTGAGCGCTTCTAAAACGTAAGGCGCCTAGGTGCTATAAAGCGCTATCACATAGAGATGGGCTGCCTGCGCCAAAAGAGAACAGCTGTCTGGGCCAAATGTCACATTGACGAACAGTGCGACTCTGCCCTTTGTACTGAAAAGTTGTGAATATTTACTTTTATGAGCGTCTAAAAAACGCAAAAAACTAAGACCGCAAAGCGTGGCGCTATAAAAAAGTGGATGCCAGTCACGGCGTATCATAAGAAAACAATGGTTTTGCTGGCTCAGTGTCATCGGGGCCTAAGCAGCAGGCAAAATACCTTCTGCCAATAGAAAACAATTGGAAAAAGATGCCTCGTTGCATAAAGAGCGTCCTGTGTGATCTGCGCCTTACAGAGCGATGCAATTCTTTTCACACTGAAGTTGAGTCTGTTTTGAGAGAAAACAGTCGCAATGCTTTAACCTCATGTGTGAACTGACGCTACGTCCTAAAACACAATGTCTAAAACATATATCAGTGGCTCCAATGCCTCAAAAAATTCCCAAATAAGGCAAACAACATCCAGCATTGGAGGCAGGAAAATCTTAGGAATCTTAAGACTATGTGAAAAGTGATGGGGGGGAGGGGGGTGATGATGATTGGCAAACGACGGCATGTTGAATCCACATTATAGCCGGTACACTATCCTGTTTCCTGTGCTGGTGACAACAGTAAAGGGGGGCTCTATAAACACACACACACACACACACACACACACACACACACACACAGAAACACTTTTGGCAGGAAGGCAAAGGTTCAAGTCAGCGAGAATTTCCCCTTCACTGGCAATCATGTCGCCGCGACAGAGGCCCGTGAGCTGCCAGATGATATCCCACAATGCAGCAGTGTGTTTTGTCTTATCATTGCCGGTAGTCGGGGTCTCAGCTGGAAAGCAATCACGCGATGAGGAGTCTCCTAGCCACGTTCCTCCATTTCCTCCTGCACCCACGTCACAATCCTGCAGCCCCCTGCGATTGTCTTGGCACAATTGAAGTTGTGTGGTCAAGTGTGTCATCTGCAGGAACACTCTCTGAACAGATATTAGTGAGTCAACCCTGTCAGATCTGGATCCATCTGTGACATCATTTCTGGATTCGAACAAATCACCTCTGACCTACCCGCACACTCAGATAACCAATCCCGTTAAGCCATGTAGACAAACATTCAAATGTATACAGCAGGGCTATTCAATTCCAGTCCTGGGGGGGGAAGGGGCACTGCCCTGCATGTTGAAGATGTCTCCCTGCTCCAACACACCTGATTCTAATGAATGGCTCGTTAGAAGCCTGATACGGACCCATTAGAATCAGGTGTGGGATGTGTTGCCCACATCCTTCGCCTCGGCCTCAACCCCTTTCCTCCCCACCCTGTAGCTTTCCATTCAATCTCTCTCCCACCTACCTACGTTCACTGACTCTCCCACTCTTCCACCCACCACTGCTCCATCTCCATCTGCTTTTCTGCCTGGTTGTGGTGTGTAAGGGCTACCAGAGAGACAGCTTGCACAGCAGTGCAGCTCTCACAACACTGACGGCAATCACTGTCACCGCTGACAGAGCAACACTGGCGTCAGTACAACACCAGCAGCTCAATACTATATATTATTATTTAAGGAACGCATACTCTATACAGGATTTAGAAACAATGTCAGCAGAGATCATCTTTGAGATTTGCCAGATTGTAGATATAGCACAGTTATTTGTGGTTTCTATTCACCTTTTCATACATTACACTAGAAGGGTTTTTATATTGATTTGCATTGATTGGATAATAGATGTGTGTCTAAAATGTGTATGAGAATGCACTTGTAAATCATATTATGATACAGGCTCTAGATAAGTTCTCATTTGTGCCTCTTTATGGCCCTCACACCAGACACCGCTGTGTAATTTCACAGCAGCAGGAGAAAAATAAAAATCTGCAGTCATTACGGCTCCTTGTAAATGCACCCGAGCCCCGCGGCGCCAGATTGATTATTCTATTTCTGATTGGCTCTCTATTATTGCCCCCAGAGTCCTGCAGAAGGCGGTGAGAGAGAGAGAGAGAGAGAGAGAGAGAGAGAGAGAGAGAGAGAGAGAGAGAGAGAGAGAGAGAGAGAGAGAGAGAGATGGGTCCTAATTGATGCTGCTACAGTATGAGACATGTAGTTTGTGTCATGGTTTTTCACTGTGCTGTTTTTACAAGAGGGTTTGATTTTGATATAGTCACAGCTGGAGATCATTTCTCTATAAACTGCCTATTTCCTTCTGTTTGGGCAAAAGGAAAGGCATCTTTTGTATTGACAGCTTACCTTGAGAGGGAATGCCGTACTACTTATGGCCCCTTAGATTTGGTTGTGACTTTATCTTTTCTTTAACCCAGAGAGATGTGATGTGAAGGAAGATGAAAAGAAAATTGTGGCTGAGACGAACAGCCCTTTAATGAGTGTGAGCGATAGAGAAAAACTGAGTGAAGCTCTCCAAAAGGACGAGAGATTGTATTTCAGAAGTGGAGTGGAGAGATGAGAAGACGAGAAAGAGAAAATCTGAAGATAAAAAAAGTACAAAAAGAAATAAGAGCTCTCTATGGATGTGGGTGATTTGCACAAAGTGTGCTCTCTGCAATCCGCTGAGAGCAGTTCTTCTAATTGGCTGCCCGTGTGCTTCCTAATGCCAAGTAGAGACTAAAAGACAAAAGGTGAACAGCAAGTCGAAGGTAGCCCTACTTTTAGAAGCGTCATTTAAAAAGCAATAGAGATTGACCAAAATGCAGCTGGAAAATGTCCTACGCTTCATTCATTTCATGCAGACAGTGGCATGTTGTGTCTATGTTGCCCATAAAGGGAAAACGCATGACATCACAGAAACAATAGCAAACATTCAGGGACATAGACCTACTAGCCAAAGGCCATTAGCCCACCGCAATCATAACTGGAGAGAAAAAGGAAGGCATGCTCTACATGTCCATCATGATGGATGGACATGTAGAGCAGTAGCTTATAGCGTTGTTCAGGAAAATGCTCCAACATCATGTTTTCAAGTGTTTCTCTTCCACATGAGCTTACTAAAGCGTCACTGGCAACTGTAGAAAGAGAATCCCCGCCCAGTTCAGTCTACCGGTAATCACATGCCGTGTGTCAAACATGCAGAAACACAGTATTGTGCATGATAAAGTGTAAAATATCAACATACCCTAATGTCTGACCCAAAGTTGCCATTAAATTCCATAATGTGAACCCTCATTATGTGGCCAGGGTGATAATGGATCATAATGGTGTATGTGTGGCTCAGCGAACAGATCGGTAAACAACCACAACCATTTCCTCATGCCATTTCAGCAACCCACTACTCTGTACAGGATAGGTCACTGTGCCATTTCAAACCGAGGCATGTTGACAGCTTTTACATTTCTAATCCTTGTAGTCATTATTCTCCCATTTTCCATAAACTCATTGAGGCTGTTCTCCTGAGAGGAGCACCGATCCAGGGCTCCACATCGATCACTGCCGGCGGGTTTACAAAACACAAAGGTGCGCCAAGGCGAGCAAGGGTCGAATGGCATCCAGTCCAAAGGGCTCACCGTGGAAAGTCTCCCAAACTATGAGTCAGAGCCAGTCAGTGATGCCGTTTTATGGGTGTAGAAAGACATATAGCAGATTAACAGCAGATCTGCCACCGATATACTTTCCTAATGTGTACACATGGAAAGCATGCATTTAACCTGGATCCCTTAAAGGTATAGTCAGTCATTCTCGAGAACGCTTGCTAAATTTGGAGTCGACCCAAAGCAAAAGAACCTCTCCCTTCAATGCACACAATGGAAACACAATATGCATGGTTGTTGTGAGTGGTCTGGTCTTCCTATTTACTGAGCCAGTTCTGCAGTTCAGCATGCAAAGAGAACAGTAAGCTTACAGACGGGACTACGAGGAGATATTTGGTTATTAGTTTACAATCGCTTACTAGACCTTTACAGCATGCTTCTCAAAAAGACCATACGATTTATTACACCTGCTAGCACTGGAAAATCATCTGATGTCATTCTTCATGTAAACTGCCTATAGCTGCCAGGTGCATGAAACAGCTTTTCAGACATTAGGCCAATCCTACGCTCACAGTCTCACCAAATGTTTCGACCAGCTTCCTAATAACAATTCGGTCACTGTGGGCTTTAATGGAAACATTTTTTAAAAGTATTTTTCTATAAGGCCTGCTCTATTCTTTCTATCTCTCCATCTCTTTGTGCATCGGTGTGTATCTCTCATGCTGCATAGCAAATCACTGTTCGGCACACTGACGTAAACCTTGACTGAGGCCAAAATCATTCACTTCAATTGTGACAAAGATTTGAAAGCCTCCTTAGACATACTCTACGTACAAACTGGTTTTGTGTGTTGTGTGTGTGCGTGTGCGTGTGCGTGTGTGTGTGTTGTGTGTGTGTTGTGTGTGTGTGTGTGCGCGTGCTGTGGCCAAGTGATTGACAGAGCGATGCAGCTGGCGCCGCCAATCATTAATCTTCTTATGCAAGAACTAGAGCTAGAACTAGCATCACAGTTAGCGTTAGCATATACAGTATATGCAGGGTATGCAGGGAGCAATAAACAACAGACAGAAGATACTAGCCTATTGTTTGATTGTATTTTTATTTCAACCCCGAGCCACAAGGAAATTCAATTTAGGATATATTCTAGGAAATTTTGTGCTATTTAGGTTGAGGGGCATGCTCAGTCTGCACTGAATTCCTATTAACTCCAGGTCAACAGAGAAAATGGCTGGATTAATGGAAATGTCATTGTACTTTCCATTTCATAGTGCTGTAAATGATAGCTGGGGATGGTCTGAGTGAGAGGCCTATATACACTATAGGTTAACTAAGTACTGCAGTGTTTTTTAGTGTGAATGATTTTCCAGGCAAAATACTGTAGTGTCAAGCCAATACAGAAATGCCTTTTGGAATCATAGAACTAGAGGAATACTTCATGTATTAAGCAATGAAAGCCTCAAAGTCATGTCATTTAGCAGATATTAACTTTATATATCGATCTGAGTGTGGGAATTCCGAGCTAATCATAGAGGCGAAGGTTGCACAAGGATGGTTTAAAATATACAGGAGGGTCTATAGGTAACGTGAGGGCGATGGCATAAAATCACAAGACATCAGACGTCAGACATCAGAGACAATAACATACACCTTACAACAGATTAGGCTAGTCTGGCCAGACCAGCTGGGCATCGTTTCAAAACGTGTTAGCTAGTGGAACAAATGAATAGTTGGACCTGTTTTAGTGAATAAAAAAGAGCGATACTGTCGTCCAGATGGTACAGTTCAAAGAAAGAGACAAGCGGACCCCTTTTATCTCCCACAATGATGTTTGCTTTACTTATCACTCTGTCCATGTAGATGCACACTATGTTGCCTTTGTAATATGTGTGATCCCTCTCTTCATTAAGGTGACTTAATGGCAGGATGATTAACCCCATTCCCCCAACATCCCCAGAAAACTTCACAATTACAGGACAACAAATAGTATTTCCATGTACAACATGGAATAACTGTAAAGAATATGTAGGCCTATATGATGTACAATTTTCTTACAATGTGCAATGGATATAATGTATGTAGCCTAGTAGTTTTGTTTTGTTAATAACATTATTTATATAGATAATTTCGTCGTTTTAATTCGTTTCCTTGGGTTCAAAACTCCGTGACGTGCCAATATTATAGACTACCACTGTCGTCTCCTTCAACAATAATTTTTTGTTTCAACATTTTTTTTCAAGTCGCGGTCCTGTCAAACTGCGGGGTGTACATCCATAAGCCTAGGATATAACGTAGCATATCAGTCTCTAATTATTTTCTACAAAACTAGCCAGCCCTTGGCTGAATAAATGTGGGAAGCTGTTGATATTCTCAAAAACCTATCAGAGATAGGGATGACTGAATTGAACGACTGACACAAACTCAGAGAGAGGCGGATTATTCGAGGCATCGCACCATGCCGCATCTCACTTCGTGTCCCATGTCTATAGCCTATAGTAGATAAACAGTTCAACATAATGTTCCAATTGATACAAATTATGGTTGACTTACTTGCCGTTGCGTACCCAAAATGGACTGACATGCATTGGTCTGAATTAGTTTATTACATAGGCACAGGCACAGCCGATCTCGAGCACACGGTTTACGGATAAACAATGGCACACATCTTGCCCCTGCGGCTACAGCCTCTTGCTGTCAAAAACAACCCGGGACTACTTTAAATATTTAAAACATTCAAAACATGTTATTAGGCTATTGTAAGTTTGCAGAGCTATCTCATTTCTTACCCGATCAACGTGGGAGACCGGTTTCGATGTGGTCTACCGGACAAAGAAGGAGGGAGAGAGACTGGCGCCAGGAGATGTACTGATGCTCCGCGTGTTAGGCTGCGTTCCCCGCTAGCCTATAGGAAACTGGCTGGCTGGCGGGACACACCGACTGACTGGCCTCGGCTACTGCTTTACTGCGGCCGAGCCCTACAAACCATGTTCCCACACGTCCCGGGAGACAGCGAGCAGGAGGAGGCAGGCACCAGTGACGGAGGACGATGCCTTGCGCTTCTCCGGGGCTTAGGCTGGCGCAAATCTCTCCTTAAACGCGTGTGGCAGCGGTGTTGGTTTAAAGAGGGGGATGGTGTCGTGTATTACGTGTAGGGGTTTGATTAGATAGCCCTTCGCCTATTGGCACCAATATTGCTGCCCCCTCCCACCTTCGCTTACACACACACACGCACACGCACACGCACCACACACACACACACACACACACACACACACACACACACACACATACTCAAACAATCACAAACCCCCTCTTATGTTTCACATATCAATCAATCAATCAATCTTTATTTATATAGCACTTTTCATACAAATTCATGTAACACAAAGTGCTTCACACT